>JARKHS020036182.1:42500-63104 GCA_030143305.2 Amblyomma americanum | reverse complement strand
CCCTTGTCGCTAAACAAAGTCGTAGTCCTAAACAGACAGTTTCGGGCACCATTTTGTCATGCGAGATGGTAGGACTTGTGGAAGCGGCTCATTCACCCAAGAATGCTGAGTAATTGCGGATGATCACTGGTGATCGTTGCCTGCCTTCCAGTTATATATTTCTGGAAATGATCAACAGCGAATATTACTGCAAGCCCTTCTCGGTCCAGTTGTGCATAATTTCTTTCAGCTTTGCCTAGCGTTCAGGACGCAAACACAATGTGTGCTTCTTTACCGCTCTCGTGAATCTGTGACAACACGGCGCTTACACCGTATAGCGAAACTTCGTACGATAGTAGAAGAGGCTTGCATTCGACGGAGCAGGCAAGCACTGTGAAGTCTCGAATTAGCTTCTTAAGCCCTTTGAATGAATTTTGGTGCTTTTTTCTCCGTGTTCATTGCATTTCCTTGCTTAAAAGCGTGTACAGTGGTGTGGCCACGGTCGCTCGGTCGTTGCGGAAGCGATCGAAGAAAGCAAGCAGCCACAAGAATGTTTGGAGGTCAACTTTGATTTTAGGCCTTGGTGCATCATATGAAAGTTTTAACCTTCGATCCAGTTGTATGCACTCATTGGTCATCAACGCGATGTCTTGGAAGCTCCACATTTCGGACCTAAGACCGAAATTTGTGTTTCTGAAGGCGCAGAACCATATTGTTCAACTTCACAGTACTCGACCCAGCTGTTTACTCTCTTCCTGTGGCGGTCCTCTGAGCACAGTTATATCGTTCAGATACACGGTAGTGCCAGAAATTCCACCGAGAGTTGCTTCCATGAGCAGCCAGAATATCGCCGGTGCCGCTGATATTCTTAACAGCAATCTTACTTCCATGAGTAGCCAGAATATCGCCGGTGCTGCATATATTGTCCATTCATGGTGTTCACGGTCAGTACTTTTGCAATGTCTTCAGTGACCGGACGTTGCTGATATGCTTTAAAGAGATCAAGCTTTGATAACAGTGCGGCAACAGCTGTGAGTGTAGCCAGTATCTCCTGAGCGGTTGGAAGCGGATAGGTGGTCCTCACGGACGCTGTATTTACCGTGCTTCTGCAGTCGCCCCACAGCCTTAGCAACCTAGACTTTTTTCGAACCAACACCAAGGGTGTCGCCCGCTCAGAATGTTGAACTGGTTGTAGTATGCCCTTTCGCTCCAAATGATCTAACTCTTCTATGACAGCTGGTTTCAGTGCAAGCGGAACTGATCGAGCTTTGCACAAGCATGGTCGGACTTTTGCGTCTAGATCAATGTGACGGGTTGGCCCCGCGTAGCTTAAGACGTATTCATTAAAAACAAGCGCGTGCTTTTCCAGCACTCAATACAGCACTGTCTGTTCGGTGTGTTTTGCGTCTTACGTTTGATTTTCGTCTTGGAGACGGATGTTCAGTGCACACAACCAGTTATGGCCCAGAAGGCTGCACCCGCTGCCTTCGATGACATGCTGTGGACGAACGTAATCCTTTAACTTGGGCCGAGCTTCTACCGATTCGGTAGCGCCAGAAAGGCTCAAGTGCTCGCCTGACCACGTCTGAAGTCTGATTGTTTAAGCGGCGGGGGGGGGGGGGGGGGGGTATTGTAAGTCACCTCCAGCCGTATGTTTCCTTGCTGATTGGCGAATATGCTGCACCGGAGTCAATCTCGAACACCAGGGTCTAGCCGTTGACGCGTAGCGGCAGCGTAATCGTTTGGCAGGTTTGCAGCGTTTTTACCAATTTGAGGTCCCGTGTTGGCTTCTTGAGCGACTTTTCTATGCTTGTATTATGGCTTGCAGACTTAGGCTTGTTCTGATGCGTAGCATTCCTACGTTGCTTTTTCTTTGCGATACGAGCCCTTTCGATATGTTCGATTTTCTTGCATGAGTTACGTCCAGCATACCGAAATTTGCACTCACGCGAGTCGTGTGAGCCGTCGCATCTGTAGCAGCGCGCCCTGCGTGGAGTGTGTTCCTCTCCATTTGCACTTTCCTTCTTCTGGCTTGTCCTGCCCACTTCTAAATTTTCTCTTTTCAGCTTTATGGTCACTTGCTGCTGGACCGAATTTTCCACCCTCTTGGCCATGTCGAAGGCCTTCTGTAACGTAAGCTCTTTTTCGGCGAACATATGCTGTTGAAGGAGCTCGTTGCGGATGCCTCGGGCGAAAGCGTTCGCGGAACACGATATCCTGGGGAAGCGCGGTGTTTAAGGCGGCCGTCGATGCCTCCACCGCCGAGGTTACAATCCGCGGCGAGTTTTCGTAAAGCAGCAAAGTAAGCAGCAATGGACTCGCTTCCTTGTTGGTACAGTCTCTGAAATTTGCAGTGGCAGTAGAGCTCAGATGAGCGTGAATTATATTGCGTAGCTAAGGTTAGTACGATCTCATCATAAGGCACTTCTCCTAGGCTCTGTGGTGCGACCAGTGCGCGGATGGTTTCAAATTTTTCCGGCCCGTGCACAGTTAAGAGCAAGGCACGCTTCTTCTCGTCGCCTGTGATCGAATTTGCCTCGAAGTAGAACCGAAGGCGTTGTATCCAAGACGGCCAGGACTTCCCCGAGAACTGCTCGATGGAGGCTTGTAGAAACGCCATCGCTAGTAGGCCACATCCGTGTTTTCAGAGGGTTTTCTTTGCCCATGTCACCAGTGCTACATGTGTCTGACACGTTCGGTTATTGGAGACACACCATTGGGAAAGGAAAGAAGTCTGGAGACGCGGTTACGTCACATTTTTAATGCCGGCGCCCCTTTCGTCCCCCGCCCCCCTACTTGCCCCCCGTCTCAGCGCGCATAAGCATGCGCAGCAGACAACGCAGCAGACGATGACACTGCTCCCGGCTTTACTATTGGCTGCACCGGCGGTCAAATAGTCCCAGTAGTCCTTGCGAAAGTGCGTGACTTCCGGCACACTTTCTGTCGTGCAGCTTGTGTAGCGAGGACCTCTCCTCAGTTTTCCTTCCTCCATGAGAGACACTGAGGATACATGCGTATGTTTACAGGAGTGGGGACCATTCTCTCGGATCATTCGCTGCTGCTCAAATCTCTGGCAGTGGGGTTTTGCGTTGCCGAAACCGAAATTCGACCACACCACACCTCGATCGAAACTCACGAACACCACAGATCTTTAATGTTATTGCATTGCACTATATTAAGGGTACATTAAGCGTTAAGTGATGGTTAAGGTGAAAGAAATAACATTACCCGTGTCTGCGGAGTGATACGAAACGAACACCCCAGGCCGATAAAGCAACCCAATAAAGATATTGCGTCATAGCCATAAAGCACAACTTAAGGTTTAAGTTTAAGTTAAGTTTAACTTTAAGTTTTTACTTCCGTTTATCATCCTTCGATGCCAAAGCGCAATTTTTGAAAAATTTGGCCGGCAGAGAACGGCCGTCTTTCAAATGTGCCGAAAACCTCTTGCAAGGTAGATTACAGTGCAATTTTTATAGCTTGCAACATTACAGTGAAAGTAACCGCAGGTGAACAACTGGAAGCAGCAGTACCTCCCATATTTCAAGCCACTGTGTTTATTGCTTCTATGCCGTTCTACGCTTGTGGTTATGCGCTGTTAGTTCTACTCTATTCTAACTTGATGTCTAATTCACTTCAGTTGCGTGCGTCTTCTTACACATCGCTGTCAAGTGTCTTATGTTTCAGTCAGTTTCATTTTACGGAAAAAAAATCGTAGCTTTTCTTTCCTCACAGCGTGTAAATTTCCCAGCTAATTTTAGTCTAGCCATCATGGGGTTTGATGACATATCTGCGGATATGAGGTCTACAGAGGGTACCACGGTGTACAAAACGAGATGCCCACAGGCAAAAGGAAGAAACTTCAAAATGGATAAAAGTTACAACCCTTACACCTCCCGCTCCTCCTTTCCGGCCTCGTGCCATAGACAACTACATTTTAAAGTAATTTCTGCCGCACGTAAGATACATTATGCGGACAATGACAGATTCTTTTGGTCAAGAATGAAAACAGCGGCAGGGGTATTGCATAGCGCAGCCAAATTGTACAAGGAATAGCAAAGGTGTGATTGTTTGACCTGCGTCGTCATGACCAAGATAGCCCGCGATCATGATCATAGTCGTGTAAAACCACAAAGCCCCAAAGCAACATACATAATGAAACTACTCGTTGTTACTGGTTTCCATTTTCGCATTCTACAATGTGAGAAAAGTAGTTCCCTATCTGAGAGAAAAAAAGCTGGCCACCATTGCATCTGAATTTGTTTGTGCGTTTCCTTCTACATTTCTTTAATGACGTAGCCACAGCGAGCACAACCGATGCTCTTCTGTGTGCGACGTTCTTTGTATTCGGCCACTTGTTTTTATAAAAACAAAAAGTTGTTAGCTGAAGCCTATTTCACCGAAATTTTACAACTTTCCCGACATCAGATATGAATTTCTCATAGCACAGGAATTAGTGTATTTATAATCCTCTGTGCACAATGATAATGTTGCTTACGCTGTAATGAAAATATGTCACCTTCCTGAATTTTTTTTTTTCGCCAGGCACTCGTTAAGTCGGCGCCCAGAGAAGCGGCCCAAGACGGAGCTTTACGAAATGCTTTAGCAAATTGCGTGCGCTAGCTTTCGCAGTCCTAAGTGCGAACTGTACCATAAAAGCAAATCAGATTCTTTGCCTCTATTTCCACGAAATGACTGCATTGTGATTGCTTTGCCAGCAGTAATGAAGCTTTTCGCCACACCTTGTTCATTATTCTTTCCTTTTTCTTATTCTGCACAAATGCAGGTCATTCCCGTAACCAGTGGTAAGTACACGAAGCCTGCACAAAGCGCGCATTAAGTTAAATCTCGTTCATGGAGCCGTACAAGAATATGGAACTTCACAATCAGCTATTCAAGTATGCTCGAAGCGCAAATGAGTGCTTCAAGAAAAGGCTGAGAATAAGCGAATAAATAAAGTACGCACGATGCATTTAATATTAATTGCAGTAAAACGCAGTTTATTTTCAAAGGTATGAAGATGGAGGAAGAGTGAAAGAGATAACAGGACAGTTTTTATCCTCTCCTCCTTTAATAAAGCAATGTTAATGTACCATACGAGTTCTTGAGTTCAGAGGAGATCATTCATGTCCATGCTCCGGTGCGAAGATTTCCCAAACTTCTGAACCCGTGAGTTTATGTAGCGTTAGTTTAAATATAGGATGGGAAACCCAGCGTTCATTAAAAGCCTTTCAGAAACCGAATAGGTACGCGAGACATTCTAAGAAACCTTCAGGATTAATGGTCGCATATTCATTTGCATAAGTATTTATCCATGAATAACAACACCCGAAAGTTCGGACCTGGAGCGTAATCAAGGCGGAAAACTTCCGCATGCAATTAGAGGAAGCTGCACAGTTTTATTTTCTCGGTAAATTTTTTGTTATAGAAAGAAGGCTTTTTTTCGTTTCAACAAGACGTGGAACGACATGCTGGCGTTAAAAGCAATTGCCCTTCGGTAGTCTCTTTCTGATGTCACACGAATACATAAATCGTTCTCAAGTTTGGAAAAGCATGTCTTCGTCTCTTGCTTATCAAAGCATACCGTGTCCTCTGGACAGGGTACGTTAGGGCACTGAACAAAAAGTAAAGCACAACGAAGCGCGGGACGACAGGCGGAAGTGGAGTGTATACGGATGCTACACGGTGAAATACAGAGGCGCGTCACAATTCAGCGGACGCCAAGAAGCGGCTCCCGTCCGCCCTTACTGTACACTATGATACACCCATTACAGGCGGCGTCTGCTGTGGTCCAAGAGCGTGCTGAAGAGGGCAAGGACGTGATGTCCTCGCGTAAGTAACGGTCTGCTTCACTCCGAAACACGTGCCCTAGGGAAATCTTCTCCCAAGCTAGCGGGACACAAAAAGCGTTGTCGCTTCGCTGCACTTTACCCCACGACGCCACTAAACGTGCATCCTTCTCGATCAAAATGCGGTGTATTAAATCAGCTCACAGGCCAAAGTTATGAGGCAATGAGCAGAAGTAGTCTAGGCCTCTGGGGTCAATGCCTTCTCATTTGAGGGATCAGAAAAGTGCATTCAGTTCGATCCTTTACAAAGTACGCGTGTAATGTGGCTGTAAATTTGAAACAATTGAAAATGTCCCGCACGTAGCCCGAAACTGACACCCAGTGCTCCGGCGCAGGTGACGCGAACGTCCCGCCAAACTCAGAGGCACTGAAGATGGATGCAGTGCCAGCAGGCGAAGAGTGGATATTACTGGAGAGACGGCAGCAGCAGGTATCTGGCCCAGACCTTTCTTTTATCTCGATGAGAACTATAGCTTTTGTCCACGAGCAAAATGCAACTTCTTCTAGCTGTATTACTTAGGCGAGATCAGAAGTAACAAAAATCGAACATTTCCTGTATGCTTATTGTCGCTCTTTACACATGCGAAAACAAATTCTAGCTTTCTCAGATGCATAAACTGTTGCACAATCTTAGTACTTGGTGACGCTATCACGGCCAAGCCACTCAGGAAGAAATAAAGGATACTCTGCCTGCGTTAAAACAACTATTCCATGCAAGGCAGATTTGAAAAGTTCATCTGCATGTAATAAAAGTTATTGCTTACCGGCATACACCCAAGCCCAGCCCTACGAGTACAAAGGAAAACTATACAGCTTTCTCAGAAACTCCTCCGTTAAAGAAAAATTCTTCCTGGTCCATTGATCTAACCCAGGACCACAGCTTCGCCGGAGCACTCGCTCTACCAAATGAGCTAAGCGGTAAGGCAAGCTTATGGTAGCGCGAGAGCGAATTGATCAATAAAGTAAAGTGGGAACACTATTGGCCAAAAGTTTCTTCGAAAGTTGAATAGCTTCCTGTGTAGTCGTATTTCTGCGCTTGGGTGCATGTCAATGAGTAATTACTCCCATATTACAAACCAGCTCCACTTTGGGGGGATTCGCCTAAACATTTGGCCAACACTGATCTGCGTGTTTTCAAATGCAATTTCCTGCTCTTCCTTCAGCGCTGTACAGATCGCATTGGACATGAAAACTATTAGAAAAAAGTGGCAGTGGCTTAGCTCGGCTCTGCCAGGATATTCGTTGCAAAAGCTAAGCCATAGCTTGGTTATCCTTGGTTAATCTTGATTGCAAGTCCAGGTTAGTCTGGTTGTGTGGCTAGTTGTTGTCACGTGGTTCGTCACGCGGTTGGTCATGTGACCATGACCGGTCACGTGATTGGTCAAGTGGTGCGGTGCGACCACGGTAGGAATGCGAGCACGGCTAAGCTGCGAGTTCGTCGCCAATGTAGCTTTCGCTACAAAAACTTCTGGTACACTTAAGCTCCGCCTTTAAGGGGATGAAGCAATGAGTTTAATGGGTGCTGTCAGCTGCTCCTCTTGCTCACGTAGACAAGGACACTGTTTCCTATTTTACAATCACAATCAATGTGTGAAAGACCACACGGCATACAGCATACATAAAGTCCCGCTTCAACCAAGCCATATGAACGTGCGTGCGTGGCCTTGAGGTAGCATGTCTGACTCGCAGCCTAAGGGTGATGTATTCGACTGCCGACTGATTACCCCACTTTCTCTCGCAACAAATTCATTGGTTTTATCTACTTACGTGTCCTAATGACGTTTTATTCATGTTGCGACCTTCTGTTCGCCAGTTTCCTACTCTTTTAATCGCTTTCATATTCCGCCGCTCGACGTGTAACGTTACCACGTTGCCTAGCAATCTGGAGTTTCTCAACACAATGCCGACGAACGACGCAGGTTTTTCCGCTGAACGGGATCCTAAACGATGTCACATTAAAAAAAGTGTCATTGACGGCTAACACTCGATCACGAAGCTAGCAGCTCGGACACGCCTCAGCGTCACGTCAAAGCGGTGACCGAGGGACGCGAACACAGGCTAACACTGAAGGTTTTATGGCAAATAAAGTTTCATATATACCTAGTGAATGTGCACAGACGATAACTGTGGGTGCACAGGAGAGTGACGCGGTGCCGTCTTTGTAGCAATTCACTCATTCTGCACTAAAATCTTTGCGATGAGCCTTTGAAACGGAAATAGCTAAAAGGCGGATGCCACTAAGAACGATACACTTTAAACACTATTTCCGTCAGCTATGTGCGCTCTTTAAAAAAGCAACTGCGAAAGCCGCGACAACATGAATTCACCTGCTATCACACCAATGCGCCAACACATGCTCAAATGTGGCAGGTTTCAAACCCGGTTTATGGTTAGATGCCGCGCATGCAACCGAACAACCATCTCACACATTCTAGACAAGCGTCTTGCCCCGTATGAAGTGGTGAACAGAACGAAAGCTATTTTTATGCCGAGTGCATATTTATGCACAGAAATTCACTCTGCGATGGGGCTACTCCAGAATGTCAACATCACTCTCAGGCTGGTATGTACAACAGGTACAGGGAGTGAACGTAAAGGCGTGCGCAAAAGTAGAGAGTCCACACGAATGGCGCTCTTATTAATTTTTCCGCGTATAAAGGCGTGCCTGGCGGAAGTGTGTGGCCAGACAGGCTAACTTATTAGGCCAGGCACCCTACGCATACCATGAAAACAGGCGTACCGATAGAAAGCGCTGGCACGCTTTTGTGCCAGTTAGCGTGGTCTCTCCACTTTTGCGCAGGGGTGTACATACCGCATATTCATCCCACATTCTCTTTAAACATGGCTGCTCAACACAGAAAACGATGAACTAGGATCCCCGAAGAATTAAGGAAATATCCGAAATCGATTCCACACCGTGGAAAGTCTATAAGAGGAAGCTGGATGGGAGGAATACCAGCAGTCTAGCTGGAACATTCTGCGCACTCATTGATCTGCGTGCTTTATATCGTCGAGTACATTCTATTTATTAAGGCAGTTCCTCTAATGGCAACGCGTCGCTTTTTCGCAGAGAGCGAGTGAGAAAGCTTGATTGCCTTACGAAATCTGCTGGGACTGAAAACGCGCCCGAACAGACTGGCAATTGCTTCAGGAGCAAACGGGAACAAAATTGTCGCCCAGGAACGAGGAAGGCTCCGAAGGTGAAAAGGGAATAGAGGACACAAAGATAACGCTGCGTGTGGCACGAGCGAGCTAACGACCGATGACAATGGCACAATGTGAAGTATTTGATACACAAAACACGAACGGAGTCTCACGTAAAGGCTTTTTTCAGGAACCAGCTGGTCCAGTTGGAACATCTAAAGAGCGCATTACGCGAGCAACACGCTGCTTTTAAGCCGGCAGTTGCATGTTCTTCTTCAAGGTTAACATAAATTTAGAAAAATGAGAATATTTAACTGCTGACGGCACTAAGTATGCGGAGTTATTATGCATGCCTTTTGACAGCGTCGTAATTTTAAAAATCGAAATCATAGACTTACCACGGCTCCAGCAGTAGTCCCGCAGCAATCCGATAGTAATTAGCTAACTTCTCGTTGGCAGGTGCGCAAATCAGGAGAGCTCATGCTCAACGCCCAGTCACCAGAAAGCCGTCACTATAACGTTCTCGTCGATTTAGAAGGAACGCAAATGAGTCGTAAAGCTCAGGACAAGCTTAACTTCGATTTTGAACAAACATATTAGTGTACTTAGGGCAACCGCGTCACACAAATAAATCAGCCACTCTGTTTTAAAAGCGAGCTCCATCATGTTCGGATCAGTATGGTCGCAAGTGTGGTGGTACATTTCATGCGAGTTCATTTTTAATGCGGTAGCAGCCCAATGATATTTTTCTTAACGTGTACAAAAAAATGCGCTTCTCAGCATCAACAAGCGCGCCGGTGCCCTAAGATTAAAGAAAAAAATTGGAGGACGCTTAAGCTTCGTCTTTAAGTGTTAGACGCGACAGTATGTCGCAGCGTTGCCGAGGAGTACACGGAACGCCGTCGCCTGTTCGGCGCGACGCGTGGCCCGTTGGAGAATTTAAGGAAAGGACGCCTGACTCACATATCCGGGCGGACACCCGAACCGGGCCGTTAGGAAAGGAAAATGAAATGAACAATTCCTTTTAAGGAAAGGAAATGACGCCTGTCTCACATTTCTCTCTGGACACGCGGATCGCGCCGTAAGGGAATGAAAAATCCATCGATCCATCAATCAATCAATCAATCGACCAATCGATCAACCAATCGATCGATCGATCGATCAATCAATCCATCATTGATTAATCAAGCGATCAATCAATCAATAAATCAATCCATCAACCAATCAATCCATCAATCAATCCTTAACGCTGTCGCGTTAAAATTACTTCCCTTAAGACGCGGTTCAGGTGTCCACCGAGATGCGCCATTTTTCGCTCACGGCCGAATACACCGACGCAGACGACACCGGATTTTCTGCGACACGAGCTCCTTAACGCTATCACGTTAAAAGGACTCTCCGAACAACCGTGTCATGTCTCTTCGGCAAAGAACGCTTTCGGCCATCCGCGAGCGTTGCATATTCCGTACTACGCGCTGTTATATGTTGTGCTTTGTTATCTGCAACTGAGATTTTTCTTCTTAGAATGTAAACTTACTTCATGCGCGCGCAGGCATAACCTTCCTTGGTGGCAGTTTAAGCTCCACGGTCGTCAGAGCATGGATGTCAGCGGGCGTCAGGATTTCAGGGCTTTTTTGTTTATATTTGTTTTCGCGTTCCTGGAAACAACTCCCAAAATAACCTGAATTTTTCGCGTCTAGTTAAGACCCATCTTCGCTTTCTCCTGCACGTTCAAAGAAATTTCGTCGTTTTCTTGTTGGAATCTCATTTTTTGCAGCTACGCAAAAGCCGTTGCTGTGGGGCTTTTGAGGCTGCATATCACTGAAATTTAACGAATAACGAGGAGCTCCTCTTTGTGGAAACTGTGACGAAATGACTTAATATTAGAACTTCACAATATTTCTTTACTGGAGAAAACTGAACACCGCTGCACAAAATTAAACACAATTTTTCTTCCTATTTTCTTTTCTTGCCGTCTCTCTAGAACTGAGAACATAATTTACAATCAGCGAACGCTTCGGCCCAATTATTGGACAGCAGAACGACGCGAGCCGTCACATGCAGGCACGAATGTGTCGTCAACGCATAAAATCAGACAGAGGAAGAATTTTTCGTTCTAAGACGTGCTTCACCTGGAATACCCACTGCATGAATATGTTCGTGCTTTATCGTGTTTTGTTTTAGTGAATACCAACGAGCGTGGGTAGCAAACAACTCCTTATACTTTCGTTTCTTTGCGCTGTGAATGCTACTGAACTACATCCTGGAGAAGCTACTGTATGAGATAATCCTTGCTTTTCGGCTCTCCTAGGCTCCTTGCGAAGGTGGTCCTGCGGACGCGTCGCCAAGGCAGAAACTCTGGTGCCGTTTCTTCTTGCTCGCGTTGTTGACACCGGGCGAGATTGCGCCGCGAATCTTATTTCCCCTCATTTGTCCCCTTCTCCTAGTTCTCTTACTTTCACAGGCAGAGCGAACTTGTATTTGTCTTGTTCATGCAGCGTTCATTCTTCGTCTGTGACTATCGGCTACGTTTATTGTTTCTGCGCCCTGTTTCTTTTTCATGAATAATAATAATAATAATAATAATAATTGATTTTGGGGGAAATGAAAAGGTGAAGTATCTGTCTCATATATCGTTGGACACCTGAACCGCACCGTAAGGGTAGAGATAAAGGAGGAAGTGAAAGAGGAAAGGCGGAAAGAGGTGCCGTAGTGGAGGGCTCCAGAATAATTTCGACCACCTGGGGATCTTTAACGTGCACTGACATCGCACAGCACACGGGCGCCTTAGCTTTTTGCCTCCATAAATACGCAGCCGCCGCGGTCGGGTTCAAACCCGGGAACTCGGGATCAATAGCCGAGCGCCCCAACCACTGAGTCATCCAATGAAGGTGCCATCTGGCGTTTTGGGCTCAAAAAAAATTTTCCTGGCGAATTTTTTCGCCTTTTCTGACGCTTTCGTCATCTTCTCTTTCATCAACATAGATTACTTCTCTTTATCGCATTCAATCTAGCATCTAGCGTTAGTTTCTGTTGCATTAAACAGTCGCTTTCAATGATCATTGTAGACTCCAAATTTCTACAAGTTTAAATGTCACTTAGTGACGTGGGCAGACGCATTGGGGTGATTTTTTGACAGTTTGTGGTCTACAGTGCCTGGTTGTGGTCTACATTGTTTAGTTCAAGGGAGGCCACCCTTGTGTCTTCGTTGCCACCAGGTTGGGCCTATACGCCGTCACTGCCGTACTTCTGGGTGTGATAAGTGCCGGCGTTTCGGTCATTCGACAGAGTGGTGCGTAGTGTCATATGCTGATAAGCCCCGCAGTGGCACCCATGCCGTGAACGACACTCTACAGGAGCATTTGATGGATGCTACAGGGGTTTTGGAGGCTGCTGCTCGCATGCCAGCCGCAGCACTCATTGAATAACATAAAATCAAACATATAGGTGGCATTTTATGCCTCAATGCTTTTTCGGTTGTACGCTTTATGTAAAACGTGCCATAACTAGGAGTGTTAAAAAGTCTTTTGTGTTTGGGACCATATCTCCCGATTTACTTACTTAGAAACTGAAGGAGCAGCGTGAAGAAACCAGTATACTATAGGCGGTCCTCTAGGGGAACGTGAATTTTATTGACTTGATTACGAGTGGCTCGAGTAGCAGTCTTCACAGTGCTGTAGTTTGCTTGAATACATTTTGATCGTCGAACGCTGCTGAGGCGATGATAGAGGGAATAGCAAAAGGATGCCGACATTTATCTGACATTTTTATTCTTACAAGTTTTAGCAATGTAGCCTGATTTCATGAACGCGCAGGGATACACTTGCTCAGTGGCAGTCAAAGCTCCACGGTCGTCAGAGCATCGGTGTCATTGGGCGCGTGGGTGTCAGTGGGGAGTGAACTATGAGAAAGGGAGAAATGAGGGGAAATAAGGTTAATAATCATTGGTTTTTGGGGAAAGGAAATGTAGCAGTATCTGTCTCATATATCGTTGGACACCTGAACCACGCCGTAAGGGAAGGCTTAAGGGAGGGAGTGAAAGAAGAAAGGAAGAAGGTGGTGCCGTAGTGGAGGGCTCCGGAATAATTTCGACCACATGGGGATCTTTAACGTGCACTGACATCGCACAGCACACGGGCGCCTTAGTGTCTTTCCTCCATAAAAACGCAGCCGCCGCGGTCGGGTTCGAACCCGGGAACTCTGGATCAGTAGTCGAGCGCCCTAACCACTGAGCCACCGCGGCGGGTCACGGCGCAATTTCTCCCAGCGCCAAGAACGCGAGCACGAGGAAACAGCGCACCAGAGTTTCTCTATTTGTCACAAAAACTGCTGCACGGGTTTGATTGCTAATGGCTCTCTCTCACAACCAGTCTACATTCAGTCCTCTGTCAAACAACGTTGCCCACTCTCCCTGCTCCTCTTAGCACTATACCTGGAGCCGCTCTGCAAAAGTGCTAAAAACAGCAGAACCGTCCGTGGTTTTCGTATTATCGGTCGCGAACTGAAGGTATTACCTTCTGCACATGACCTTGCCTTCTTATGCGCTGATACGCCAATCGTCGATAAGGCTGTGTGTTTAACGGAAGACATTGAGTATTACGAGCTTGGGTTAATTTTTCTAAGCGTTGTTTTTCTGTTTCTGACTTTATGTACCAGGTTGACACAGAAGGCCACCTGACACGATGGGACTTTCGGCTGCATGGCAAATCGTTAGCGGTTCATTAACGTGTAAGCTTCAAATAATTCGGTACATAGAGAAGTTTTCTTCAGGATATTGCAACTCGTCTAGGCTATATTCAGTATTCATAGCCAGCTTTAACTGCGTATGCGACCCGCGCGACTGTACAGGGCCTAGTAAAAGCGCCGAAGACAACACTGGTATTTTATAAGCTATCACTCAAAACATGAGGTTAATTGATGCTAGATTGCAATCTACCTTGAAAAATTATAGGAGCCTCACATTAACGTCTGGATCGGATTTACATTTCCACAGATCTCCTCAAAAAGCTCATTTCGTGTAGTTTCTAGCCTGTTTCTTTTTATGAGCATGCCATGCTCATAAAGCGGATTGAAGAATGTGCCTGTCCTGTGTTTCAGACGCAGTGGACACTGGGCGGCCTTAAAGAGGAGGACTTTAATCAGTGAGTGAGAACAGCTTTGGAGTTTTGGTTGACTATTGAAGGCCCATTATTTGCAGCTTGGGAGATGATTAAGCAAGAGTTTTGTGGCGGAGCTATTGAAATCACCTCTATAAGGCCTTACCTTAAGCATGATGAGGTGAAGAGAAAGGTTGCTTCACAGCCTTTATAATTTGTACGAATTTTAATGCGAGGCTCCAGGCTAGTACTCAAAGGAAATTTTAACTGTAAAGCGTTTCATTCAAAAGTTAGATCCACAGCGCTTTCCGGCAGTCCGTGTACGATTCCACAGAAATAGTGGTTTGCATTCTGAGGAGCCAACTAGACGAGCCTTGCTTGATGAAAGTAGCCACGTGGCTGCCAAGTGAGTCTCTGAGCTTTACTGTGGTGGCGCCCTGGTCACAAATTAAGATGCAATAGTTAGCGAGTTTCCAGATCACCACAGCTCTCTTTTTGCTGCCACTTCAAGCACTGCTGATGTTTCTGTTGCACGCGGGGTGTCTATGAATACGACGAATTCTGAGGATGAGTGCGCGGTAATAAGTGGTCCTTAACCTTGGGTGAACTGTAAGATGTGACAGATTGACTGTCACTTTCTAAAAACAAGGGACCAAACCGTTTATCAGGAGAATTTTACAAGTCATTTATATCTGTTTTATCATCTGTCTCGCTCCAATGTTTTGAGAGTAGTATTGATTTTGGATTTATGCTACAGCACTTTACCAAAAGTAACATTGCCTTGATGATAAAAGCTGACGATAAGAAAAAAGTACGATTTATGGATAGCTACATTCCTATCAGGCTTTCTAATGTTGAATATAAGATTTTCGCGAAAGTCCCCTTAAATCAACAACAGCTTGCAATATCTACTTTGATTTGATCTCACCAAACATGTGGCTTGAGTGGACGGTAAATAGAGTCTAATCAACATGTAACGCGTGCGGTGTAGCAGCATTGCAGCGATGTTCATTAAAAATTAACACTGATGAAAACTGACCTGGCAAAAGCGTTCGATCGAATGTGCCATTCATTCCTTTTTCCCTTTTTAAATCACGTGAATCTTGGTTCAGTTCTCACCACTGGGATATGCCTTTGTTACAAAAACTGCTCCACGCGCTTGATTGCGAATGGCTCTCTCTCACAACCTGTCTACTTTCAGTCCTCTTTGAAACAAGGTTGCCCACTTTCCGCACTCATCTTCGCACTATACATGGAGCCCCTGACAAGCCTACAACAGCAGAGCCGTCAGTGGTTTTCGTATTATGGGCCGTGAACTGTAGGTATCAGCTTCTGCAGATGACCTTGCCTTATTATGCGCTCATACGTCAAGCATCGACGAGGCTGTGTGTTTAACGAAAGTCTTCGATTAAGTGTTGCGAGCGTGGGTTAATTGTTCTAAGAGTTGCGGTCTCTTGTTTGGTATTTGGGGATATAAACCTGATGATGAAGTCGAGAGTTCGACGAAAAGTCGTCTGTTTATGTTTTTTGTTTTCTTTGGTCGGCACTCCTTCTTCTTCGTCAACATAAACCTGATTAATATGCTAGTATGCATTGTACCAGCAGTCGCCTAAGTACCTTTGCGTCTTTTTGAGTGCCTACAAGAGAAGCCTACATTACTGGAAAGACCGCGTATCTACTCTTGAGTGCAATGCTCATACTTTTCTCCTCCATAGTCAAACCGTTTTTTGGCAGGGCGACCACCTGTAATCTCTCTCTCACCGTACAATTTATTATTTACTCGAAACTATTCATTGCACGAGACATTATATGCAGTGTTTTCACAGATATTTTGCTGTTTTGTGTGGGATTCATATTTTGTACCTATGAGGCACGATGACATTTCCCGGCTTATAAGCGCTGGCTACCATGGTTTTGTCCCCCTGTATGTTCGACAGATAGTTTCATGTTTCATGTTTTTTTTTCCGTCACACTTCCCACCCAATATTGCGTGCATTCTCGCAAGTCAATTTACTTCATGTTTTCCCAACCTCATTGTATGTTTTAGTGTTTCTGATCGTCCGTGTTTGTCGGGCTTAATGCATGCGGTGTATTTTGCTGTTTGTTTCCTTCTTATGTGTTTCTGCCATGAGTTCTTGTTTTCAATGTCGCAAGACGGTTATACTAGGACTTAATTTATATGCTCTTCCCTCCGCTCAACTGGCCACTCTGTGTAGTTGGGTTTACCTGGAAAGGACATGCTCAAAAAGTACGTAAAAAGCCCCTCTTTCTGTGTACAAAGTCATTTCTTTATAAGGTGCATATCAAGAAATTGCCCGTTAAAACATGATTAGAGATGAAGGCCATTTTTGTGTCTACAGTAAATAACCGCAATTATGATACTCCAGAGAAGACTCAGCATTTTTTCATCAATTACAAAATGAACAGCTCTTCAGGCACATTACCCAACGGACATTAAAAAAAACACTTCATTTGACACCACATTATGTACGATATCTCACTGGAGTGCTATTTGCTGATGAACCCTTAGACATATTATTTTTAATTGGACTACTCAGCCCCTGGAAAATACGCACAATAGAACACTTTATGAATCTGTAGCTTCTGCAAACGACCACTGCAGTAGAATGATTATCTAGTACATGTGTATACCCAGACTGACTTCAAACCGAAGTGGTACTCACTCGTAGTGTTATGCTCGCATTGCATTTTTTACAGTGCTTGGTTGCTTAGGAGTGTCGTATTGTGGATCGTGTTTATTTTCCACTGTTTTCCAAACGGTTTGTATACGGTTCATACAGATGGATCATTGCATCACTGTAATAAATACGCTGTCGAAAACATTATGAGGCGATAGCCGCCTTGTTTCATGTGCACTTTCTTCATGTTTCCCACGCAAGGGTTAGGCTTTAAACTGAAGACGTTGGCGCGGAAAAACGAGGACAAGCGAGACAAAGACGAGCGCTACTCACAACTGAAGGTTTATTCCAGACAATGCTCGAATAAATAGTGAAACCAACAAGAACAAAAACAAACAAATGTCATGAACACCACAAGTTACCCCATGAATCCCAATGGTTTGGTTAAGAACACATACTCCCTATCAGAGAAGCGGACGGAAGTCTGACTAATGCACTTATCGCCACTGATGCGCATATGAAAGGCTTCCATGAGCTCCCGCGTGAGTTGCTCCCTGCGCCTGAATAGGATGGTCGTTTTTTCAAAAAGCGGTTTACACTGGATTTTCTTTTCCTTGTCGTTTGTAATGCACGTGCGGCAATGTTTAGGGAGGTTATCAAGAGAATCTCCCCCGAGCAATCTTCGGTGTTCTCCTAATCTCTCGTTGACGCATCGTCCAGTTTGGCCGATGTATAGTGCGCCACACGACAACGGCAATCTGTACACAACCCCCCTGGCACAGGTAACGAACGGGGCTTTGTGTTTGATGCTGCATTCATTTCTTGTTTTTCTTGTTTTTCGTACCGTTCTTTTGCCTCCTTCTTCCATCCCTTTGTGCACCTGTGAAGAGATTGCTCCCAACTTCCGAGGGGCGGAAAACACAATCGGAAATTGATAACGCCCGGCAACATTTTTCAGTCCATGCGCCAATCTGTGCACATATGGTATGACTGCAAAATTTTTGACGCTCTGTTTCCCGGAGTTTAGGTCGCGACCCATCCTTGACCCACCTTACCAATCTTCCACAAGCTTCCACAATTATATGCTGAGGGTACCCGCTTTCTTTCAGCCTCTTCACCTGGGACTCGACGCTTTCCTTGAAAGCATGTGAGCAAGACTTGGTGATGGCCGCTTTTAGACAGGAAGTGACTCTCCCGTTTTTTATGACTTTGGAGTGACCGGATGAATAATCAAGCAACGCTTTATTGGCCCTAGGGTGGTATGCCCAACAAACATGTTTGGGGAGAAAATGCAAAGACAGATCTAGGAACTGGAGCCTTCCATCTCTTGGTACTTCTACTGTGAAATTGAGACCAGGGCCGCACTCCTTAAAAAGTTTTAGCACATTGACGACGGTGCGTTGCAGGTTGGGTTCAGAAGACAACACTAAGTAGTCATCAACATACCTACATGCCTTCCAAATTATCCCTCCCGATTTCTTTTCTATGGCTCTGGTAAAGGGAGTCGGCGTCTAAATGTTTACGGCCGGACTTGTACGTCACAGTAATATCACATTTCTGGAGCCATAGGGTCCATCTTGTGAGTCGCGCTGCGGGATCCCTGAGGCTAGCTAACCAAAAAAGCGCGTGATGGTCGGTCACGGCTTTGATATCTCTCCCGTAGAGATACGATCGAAACTTCGAAACTGCCCATACGATGGAGAGGTACCCTTTCTCTGTGGCAGAGTAGCTGGCCTCCGTCTTGGATAAAGCCCGACTTGCGTAGGCGATCTGACGTTGTTGTCCCTTCTGCACCTGTACCAGGATAGCGCCGAAACAAACATTGCTGGCATCGTTGTGTACCTCTGACTCGGGATTTTCGTCCAAATGCGCCAAAATTAAGTGGTGTCTGAAGGCGATGTTGCAGTTCCTGAAAAACCTGCCTCTGCGGGATTCCCAAAGTGGGCGGCACATGAGCCTTGGTCAAGCGAGTAAGGGGTGCGGCAATATTGGAGAAATTTTTGACGAACCGGCGGTAATACGCACATAAACCGAGGAAGCGGCGAACTTCTATCATGTCACGCGGCACCCGGAAATTCGCAATGGAAACGGTTTTCACTGGACCCGCAAGGACGCCGGCTTGGTTGACTACGTGGCCTAAAAACTTCAGCTCCTCGTAAAAAAAATGACAATTTTCGCCTTTAAGTGTTAGGCCAGAGCACTTTATAGCCTGCAGGGCCGCGTCGAAGCGACGATAGTGCTTTTCGAAATTTGGGGCGAAGACAATCATGTCGTCCAGGTATACAAGACAAGTGTGCCACTTCAGATTGGCAAGAACGGTGTCCATGAGCCTTAGGAAAGTGGCTGGTGTGGAGCAAATACCGAAAGGCAGGACCTGGAACTCATATAATCCATCTTGTGTGATGAAAGCCGTCTTCTCGCGGTCCCTCTCGTAGACCTCATTTTGCCAGCACCCCTACTTCAGATCCAAGAAGGAGAAATATTTGGCGTCGCAGGGGCGATCTAAGGCGTTGTAGATTTTTTTCAGGGGATAAACATCTTTTTCTCTGATGTTGTTCAAGCGACGGTAGTCGACATAAAACCGCAATGTCCCATCTTTTTTCTTTGCAATGACCACAGGGGCTGCCCACGGACTCCTATATGTGCGCCTGACGTCGGTATCCAGCATTTCCGCAACTTCAGCCCTGAGAGCGGTGTTTTCCTTAGGGGAAACCCGATAGGGTGACCCACGAAGGGGCTGGACAGTGTCATCTGTAATAATGCGGTGCTTTGCAAGATGTATGCGTCCGACGCGTGTCGACGACGCAAAGGAGATACGGCAGCGGTTGAGCAGGGTCCGGAGTTGCTCTTAATGGTAGCGAGGGAGGTCAGGATTCACGTCGTATTTCAGGTCAGTAGGGGCGTCGAATGCAGTTGGCGGCGCGCTGGTTAAAATATGCCCGCGCTTAGTTTCTTTAAGGGGTACAAGATATACCACGGTCGTCCCTTATTCAGCTGTTGGTATTCATTGCTGAAGTTGGTAAGCAAGACATCAACCTTTCCAACCGCGAGGAGAACTGCCCAGGCAACAGCAATGTCTATATTTTCAGAAGCAAAACCTGCTTGCTCTCGACCACACATTCTTTTGCTCAGAGTGTCATTGCACCGACGGTCACCGTGGCACTAGAACGTGGCGGCACGCTCACATGCTCGTCAAGAATGTGTAGTGCAGATGGTAGTGTGCTGTTGATTCGGAGGGTATTCTCAGTCGAAAACTTGACAGACTGCGCCGGAACGTCGAAGATGGCGTCGTGTTCTGTTAGGAAGTCCAGACCGAGGATGACATCACGGGAGCACTGGGCTAGCACGATAAACGTTAGAGGAACGTTTCCTATTGCGCTGTGACTCACGACGGCCTCATTCCTGTGGGCTGTATCAAATGGCCTCAAGCGGTACGTATTGCTGGCCGTCCCAACTGGTAGTAACCTTCGGGATCGCCGCTGCAAACTGCCCACTAAGCACGGAATAGTCGGCGCCAGTACCTACATGGGCGGTAACGTCGGTTCAGTCCACTCAGATCTACAATTCCGCCGTGGGTGACGTAGTGTTTCGACAATGTCGAGGTGTACAGTCGCGGCTCTGATTCGTAGAAGGGGTGCTGCGTCGGCGATTGGCGTAGGGGTGACGGCGGGCATCGTCGAATCGTCATGTCCTCTGGTCGTCCGGAGCTCCGTGTTGCGCGGCAGGAACAGAGAAGAGTCTTGCGCCGTTGGAGGATCTTTGACTTTGGGTCGTAGAACAGCCGCACCTCCAGAGGCTGCTGCATCTGGTTTCCTCTACGAGAACGTTGGGATTAGTTGCGCGTCACAGGAGGCTGTATCGACGAGGCGAGAGGAATCGGGAGCAGCGGCTTGGACC
>JARKHS020036182.1:0-37500 GCA_030143305.2 Amblyomma americanum | reverse complement strand
CATGCTTTGCAAGCGTCGTTTTCCTTGCCTTTTACACACTTTTTTAAGACGTTATTTTTCTACACGCTTGCAGATCACGCTTACTAGGCGTTATCACCCACTCTGATTCACGCATTCACTCATTGCAGGCGTGATAAGGTGCTGCGCTTCACGCTTTTCTCGCGCGAGGGGGAGCCATTCTAGTCTAGTCAAACTATATATTGGAGTTACGCTTCCATGATATAAAAATAAAGGATACATGCAAGGCATCTCTGCTCGAGGTCTCTTCTAGAGTTAGAACGAGCTCAGGCAACGCCAATCCCAAATAAAAAAAAGCCGCTAAATTTCACCTGAAGGCAGAGCTTGTTATTTTATTCCTATGCACTTTTTAGAAGATATGCAGTTCCAGCCTATTTGCACGTCAAGTGCAGCTTCATTGTGAGTAGAAAATATTACTCCTATCATTAATCTCTGTCCAAAATGAGCATCGCGGCGAGCAGGTGACTTTTTTTTTCTTCCCGCATAATCTCAGCGCAGCTGGTCGGATTCAGGGTGGAGGAGGAAGAGAAGGAGGAGCAAGAAGAGGAAGGGCAAGTAGGTTAACCGGAAGATTAATCGGTTTGCTACCCTACACGGGGGGGGGGGGGGGGGGGGGTGAGGGGATAAAAAATGACAGAGAAAGGAGTCACTATGAAAAGTCAGCGTTCGCATAAGTCACAGCCTATAGTGCTGGCCAGAATTTCGTAAGAAGCGTAGCAGTGTCTTGGAGGCCTTTACCGCCGACGATCGCCGCGACCAGTGGCCGAGAATTTTCATTTCTGCCAGTGGGCGCGGATTCAGACTCTCCAGCGCACGGCAGAGCGACTGCCTTTCGGCGCTGTAGGCAGGGCAGTCACAAGGAATGTGCCCGTATGTAGCTAGATAGGTTACGTTTTTGAGGTAGTAAATGGTTAAACACATGGCCATGCTCTTTCCAGTGAGTTATCTTGACTGAGCCCCACAGTTTGATGAAGCTCATAGCCGAAAACAGTGCGTCGCTTTTTTCCTTACACGATGCAAGATCCAACAAGGTCTGTTGGTGGAACCTGGACACTAAAGTAATCCAAGCGACGTGGCTACAATGCTGTTCCTGGAATATTTTAAACGTTAAAATTACACAACTGGCGTTTGCATTTTGTGGGGCCAACGTTTAACATTCCTTGCTTGAAAAAGCACCAACGTTAATTCTAGCTCTACTCACCGTGGAAAACAGACCACATTTGCAATTCCTTGCCGTACATAGACTTCCTCATCGATGTATGTTGGTTCACGAAGTACGGTAACTTTTGGTACCGCCAAGACATGCTTTTTCGATCGTATTTCACTGTCTCGGGTTTCAGTTTCAAATCTCAGGTCGCTTTCAAACGCCAGATGGAAAAAAAATCGGTGCCCATTCCACAGATGCCTCTACATAATGCTTTGGCAGAAAATGTCGATTCACATTTTTATGTTCTTCATGAAAAACGTTCTTATGATGCATGCTTGCACGGCATGCTGCTAGAAGAGGATGTATATTCGTTGCTGTCGGAAGCTTTAGAAAAAATAGTGCATTGGAATTACCAGCTGACATAAAAATTCATGTATATCTAAATGAAGGATGCATGGCGCTCCCCGCTCTGGTTGCTCAGTGTTTAGGGCGCTCGACCGCTGATCCCCAGAACAGGGGCTAGATCTCGGCCGCGCTGCCACGTTTCGACGGAGGCGAAACGCAAGGTGCCAATAGGCTGTGCGACATCAGTGCACGTTAAAGAATCCCACGTGGTCGAAATACTGAGACCGCTCCACTATATACGGCGCCCCTGATAGCCCATCTTCGCCTCGAACATTAAACCCTGTAAACAATTATTAATTTGCCTTAACATTACTTTATGCTGTCATTCTTCCAACATTTGCTTTCGTGATGTCGGGGTACTAAAAAGAACGCCCCTATCAAAACCGCTAACTATAACCCTGCGAATCCTGCGAGCCTTGTCAATTTTATACACGTCGTTTCAGGACCGTGTTCGAAAACACTCAAGGTATTGTTCCTAGCGTGTCCCTTGGCTACACCTCGAGCATCACCGCTTTAATTGTTGTTGTTTTTGTTAGCCTATCAAAAGCTAGAATCAACCGCTTGAATTACAAGAGCTGAAGCACAAATGCTGCTGAGGCACTTCTTTTTTTTTTCAGGGACAGATAGTCGCGTGTCTGAGCTTCAACGAGAATAACACAGGCATCGTAATACTGCATAAAAGACTTTTTTGCTTCAACGTTCATAACAAATGCAGTGCCAGCACAGAAAGTTAGCTAAAGTAAAATATACATTTCCATGATCTCAAAAGCAAATGTTATAGATCCCCTAAATCCTAAATGTGCATTCGATAACACCGCCGGATTCCCGTAGTGGTGCATTGATTCTGGTCCCTCATACTTAATTCTTCACGTGATGGATATGCACACATGTTTTCCTTACCAGTTCATCAATCAGCAAGTAAACAGGAAGTGCTTCGCATCGCGATAAAAAAATATATTCATTAGCTTAGTGATACGTGGTAGAGAAAGATAAGCTTGAAAATGGACTTATCGTATTCTCTGTACGAAGGAAAAATTAAGGAAGCATAAAATAACGATAATATTGGGTGCCAATTCAGCTCGTCGTGGTGAGTGGAAGACCTGTAGTATGCTTAGCCTGCTATAGTGGTTTTATATTGGCACTGATGTCACTTTCTAGAAACTGGTGATATACTTGGTTTTGGATAAAGGCTTCAATAAAATAAAAGAAATTAGGCACCTTCTACTCAAAGCGCCAAAGCAGCATTTCCAGGAAGACGGCTGCGCCAGGTTTTTTTCACTGAATATTATACACCAATTTCCCAAAAGTGATTGGGGAGAAACCACACGACCACATCTATCAAGCGCTAAAGAAATTTTTACGAAAAATAAACCCGTTGCGTATATCAGTGCGCTCTTGGCAGTGCTTGCTTGAAAAGCAGTGTTCTTGTATATTTTTTAAAAGCACAGTTTGGTATAATTTGCCGCGCTCGAAAAAACTTGCAATGCCTTGTGGTGATAGAATGCGCATTCATTATAACATTTTCACCCGCACAAATATATGCGCATAATGTGGAGCCCAAAAAGATTAACCGTGCAGTCTTCACGCAGCAGAATAAGAAAAGTCAAGTTCATTCCGCAGTTTGCAGCGGAGCGGAATCGTTTTTTTTTTACATAAAAAATGCATTGCGGTGCTCTAGACTTGTTGGGTCCATGACCTTCGGACGACACAGAAATGTAAACACAAATATAATCTAAAATCAGCGCATCACCGCATTAGATTCACGGAAGCTTGAAGTGCTAGGAGAGATTTTCTTGCATTCAATGTAGCGATCGCCGAGTCTGGAGTATGCTCTTCAGTTAGCGTGGGCACCACTTCGTCAGGCGTGGTATTCTAACGCCGGAATCCCTCTTTTGCTGTCTGTACTTCAGTGCTCTCCTGTCTTCACAAAGTCTGGCAATGAAAATGCACTGAAAGTAAAAAAAGATGACAGTCAACACCCATCGTAGCTGGGCGCCAAAAAGTACCCAGTCATTTCTTCCAGTGAAGGGAAGACGGGTTCCATGGCTCGCTAATTCCCACTGCATAGCTGGGTAGGTGTCGGCAATGCAGCGACCCAGGTCTTTGTACTTATACCGACGAAGGGCGTCAGAGGAGTCACTTATTAGATTTCGTCAGCTGTATATACAGATGGCAATATCAGACAGCCTGTCTGTGTTTCTGACCTTTTTTTCATGCCGAAAATACTGTAACGTACAGCACGAAGCACAGCCACCGAAGTAGAGACGAAAATCGGAGCAGAGCGCTGGGCCCCAAGTGGTCACGAGCGCGCGAGCGAGAGGCCACCAACTTCTATCTTTACTAACGAGTGCCTTACTTTGTCGCCTATAATTGCACATATCACTGCCCCCCCCCCCTTCTGCAGCAGCGACACGATGCGGCGTGGTTGCGTATGAGGGAAAAGTCAGCGAAAGAAAAGGAGCCCTGTGGAGGATAAAGCTGGAAATTATCGCAAGTTCAGTCAGGTGGTCTGTCAGGATACGGCTTCAGGCGAACAATGTGCACAACTTCAGTACGGTGCGACCGGCGCGATGAGCGAGTCGCGGGGGCAGGAGCAACTGCGTACGTCTTATCACTGATGCGGCGCACGACTTCGTAAGGGCCGAGTATCTGCGCAGCAACTTTTCAGAAAGTTCTTGGCGACGAACATGTGTCCGAACCTGCACCAAAGCACCGGGCACGTAGCAGACGAATCAGCGGCCGAAGTTATAACTAGCGGCGTAAGTCCCCTCCTCGCGGTGAATTCACAGGCGTGCCAGTTGCCGCGATTCCTCAGCACGCTGAACAAATATATCTACGACGAGATCAGCGTCATAATCACAGTAGGGCTCAACGGGCAACATAGTGTCAAGTAGAATGGTCACTTGCTGATCGAAGAGGAACTGAAAGAGGGTCAGTCCGGTTCTCTCCGGCCGGGCGGTGCTGCACTCAAACCTTAAATACGGCAAAGTTGCGTCCCAAGCTCTATGCTCTACATCACCTTACATCGAAAGAATGCCGGCCAGTGTTTGGTTGAGTCGTTCCATCAACCCTGTTTGTCTGCGGAGCAGTGCTGGGTACGCTTCCTGACCAGCGCACGCCTTCCAGCATCAAGACGGAACTCACATCGGTTCACCAGCGACCCAGCCGCCTTATCCACGGAGAGTCGCCTGAATTCAGGTCCCTTCCCACCCCCACGAGGACGTCGCAGCCGAGACTGTCTAGTCCAACTGCCGCAGCTACTGACACCGAGCTCCCGGCGCCGATCCTCTGCAACCGCCGCAAAGGCCAATATTTTTTTCACGCTGACTTAATCGAAAGCTCTGATGATTGGCTGGTGATCTGGAGTGGGCCTGCCGTTACAACGGCTGTAGCGACGAGGCGCTAACAGTTTTCTAAATGAAACAAACGCAACCCACGGCGAGTACGGTTAACATAAGCTGCGATTGTCGAAGTATTTTGCGCTTTTGAAATATGTCTTCGGGACTCCTACAAGAAATATGCAGAGTCGTCACAGCATCAGACTGTTAGTTCTGAATTCACAAAAACTTTGCTCTCTTCTTTCACCTTACAATGCACAGGAAACACAGGCTTATGCTGGACAAAGCCAGCTTGCTGCGTAGATGGCTCCAAGCAATGGGACAAACGAACTTCAGGCCCAGCAGGCACCAGGCACTATGCCCAGCTCACTTTGAGCGTCTCCGCATGCTTTGGATCTCAAATAAACTGCGTGCGTAACTGGTTAACTACACCACCACAAAGAGCACAAAACATTAGTGAAAACGAAACTGAACAACCAAAAAATCCAATCCGTGTCAAAGTCAGCAAGCCATCAGATGTCAGTCCGAAGCCGCTATCTTCCCAGTATGCCTCGAGCGTCCAAGGTAGATGAAGTGCAGGGCGGCCAGCTTTCGGCTAGCATTTTAAAATGGTCCCAGCGCTGAAGCCGCACGACTCCACTGTCTGCCGCGATCGCAAAGGTTTGGAGTCAGCATTCCGTACTTCGTTTTCATCGCATCAGGGCGTTCAAGGCCCGCCCAGCGCGCCAAACTTATCTACTATGACGTGGCTCCACCAATTTGTCACTGCTTTGGTCACTACAAAGAGCTAAAGATTGCTCCCGCGTGCACAAGGAATTCTGCTCGGTTGTTTGAACTTCTGTTACCATTCCTTAATTGTTAACACTTTGTCTGCACTAGTACCTGTACTATTTGTTCAGTGTGAACGCTGACGAAACGAATGCATTTTAGTAATTATGTCTCTTTCTGCACACAATAGACGAGGTTGACGGGACTGACGCCACCTCGTCTACTGTGCCTAGCTTGTGTGTTAGCGCAATTTTAGTCATTTTAAAACCATGAACCAGCTAGCCCAGCAGGAAGTACTTCTATGTGTATCCAGTTGTATGCGTGTTAAGAACCTCTGCTGCCATTCAGAGGTTTTAAATAAGCAAACTGAGTGTGTAGACTGGACAGATGCGATAGTCTTTAAAATAATGAGGCCTTGCGCGCCGGGAAAGTGACCAAGTCAGAACCAAACTAGTTCACGCTCCCTCTCGACACGAGCAGTCTTCACACAGAGGAACGTGCACCGCACAGCACACGCGCGTTTTTTTTTTCGTTTCGCTTCTATCGAAATGCGAAAATGCCCATAAACTGCGTTCTGTACATTTGCGGTAAACAACCTTGAAGTGAATGAATTTATTACAGTGCCGTCTACAGCGGCAACTATATCTGTTTACTCCCTTTCACCCCATTTTTCTTCTGTCTCCTCATGGCGCGATTCCGGTTTCCTTTAAAAGTAAGGTATTTACTACCCCTTTTATTTAAACGCATTCATACGAGCCTACGGTGATTTTCTTTTGAGGCCTGTGTTTACGTTTAAGGGATGTCTCTTTTCACTTCGTTCCATACATTGTTTCTTTTTCCTTTGCAACTTTATCAGGCTTTTACGAGCACAGTTACTGCAAAGAGTGCACTCTAAACCTGCTCCTGACGAATGGCCGTGCCCTGCAACTCTCCCGTAATAACCACACTTTAGTACAACGCACGCGATACGCTATTGGTATCCGTTGTGTGCAAGCGACGGCTCTGGGCGCATACCTGCCGTGACACAGACGGGGTGCATGACGTGCACCGTCCGACTAACCTTGTGCCTGCCCAATGCAACGTAGACGAAGGCCAACACGACTCCTCTATGTGGTGTTGTGCTGCACACGTAGCAAAGGAGAATGGGTTTTTTTGTGAAGGCTAGCCACCTTGCCTTGCGAGAGAAAAATTCCTGGGAGAGGGCACGCGTGAGATAACGGTAGTGTAAATTATCTTTATTGCGACAGCCATAACTCAGCTATTTTTGAGCATTTCAGTTGAATTTTTTTCTTTTCAGCGCGTTCTTTGCAAAACGGTTCAAACTAGCAGAGTACAACAAATATTTCGACCACATGATGTTAACACACACCAAGGCATTTCCTGCGGCATCATGACTGCTAATGAGAGAGTGACAAGCTAGTAAGCGTTCGAAAAAAAAACGTGGCGACCTTCGCATCCTTGGGGGTGGGGGCTGAAGGGTGGGGGGGTGGGGGGGGCTTCACAGGTGGCCAGTGTCTTAGTTTACGTGCATGCACTCTTTCAGCTCTCCGTACTTTTCTCTGTAAGCTGCGTTTTGATCGAATAAGTAGTGTTGTACTGATTCCTGCAAGTGTTATCGTTCTTTCATTTAAAATCTGACATTTGAGACGACGAGCCGTAAAATGAACACGCAACTTTATCGGACATGCTAAGCAACACTCAAGTGAAAGAACCACTCCAGTTTGATGTATCGTCGACGGCGCCATGAAAGCTTTCCCGGGGAAACTTTGTATCATGATCAAGGCATTGTGAGACTCAGCGCGTTTGTCACGACATTAGTAGGAGAGGTTAGACGTCTTGCTTACAAGACAGTTGTGTACGTGAAGGAGCCACGCTTGCAAGTGTGTAGATTCGTAGTGAGGCAGGGCTTAATAATCCGACCAAATTGAAGTTCACCGAAGGTTGGTTCCTACGCTGTTCCTAGCCATCTAGTGCTCTAGAGGTGTAGTTGCAGTCCAACTCGTTCCCCTCATATATATACCAGGAATACCGTCGTTAATATAACAAATTCAGATTTTAACGAAAGCTGCTTGTGCTAATCGCAAAAGTGCAAAGCCTGCATTTAAGGAGAGTTTAGATGTGATAACAGAGCGTTTACGAAGCCACCAGAATACGCGAACCACTGCCGCATGCATGCCTTGAAACCCTATTATGAGGAGGCTAAGCCAGGCTTCTTAATGTCGGAGAAAAATCAAGCGAGAAATAAAGAGAAGAGAATTCCATGATAGCTGAAACTAAATGCGCCCTTAAGTAGGCGATTAAAACACTCCCGGAAATTGCGTGGGTGCGATAGGCGGCTGACTGCACCACAAGCAATCTAACCGACTGGCATTAAAAGTGACATTACACGAGGCGTCATTTAACGTGCGTCGTGATATACAAAGCACCCAATTGTTCTCATTACTGCTAGAGCGTGCATAATTCCGGCAAGCGCACAACTTGCATGGCGATAGAACCGTTCGGAGCTGAGCTCGAAAACTGCGGTTTTAATGGGAACATTTCGTTCAGGCAGCATCATTAAGCGTCCTAGAGAAGCCACCCTTCCGTTAGAGTCTTATATTGGTCTAGAAGAAGGCGTAACTGTGATAACGCTTCTTGCCTGGAAACTCGTAAGGCGAGAGCTTTGGTTACCCTAAAATATATAGCAAGACACTACGCCTGACAGAAAGTAAATTTCTTTATATAGTATGTGGTATAAGATTGAAGCTTAAGGACGTGGAGGGTAATGCATATTTTACGGTGGCATATAGGCCTTGATCTTGGGCATCATTCTCCTCGTGCGAGTGGAACCCGCCCTTGGCTTTCACGTTTAGTATTCGACAAGTTATGGGAAATATGTATGCTCGGGATTTAGTTGACGTGAACTCCATTTACTACTCATTTTCCTGCTACAAACCTCATATGGCTTGCTATAAGCAGGATGTTGGTCTTGTTATTAGAAATGAGGTCGTCTCCATCAAAAATGAACTCCACATTTGGTGTGAGTGTGTGTGTCTCTGTCTCTCTGCACATGTGTGCGCTCCTTCGCCGCTTCGGAAGAGGGAATTGTTGGATCACAGAAAGATGAGTCAGCTTCAGGTGAAGCGCTCCATATACGCTGGAGATAAATCTTCTTTACCTGTGCTTAGTGGCTTCTGCTAGGACCATAACACATAAGGCATTCTTGGCTACACAACAGTAAACATACTAATAATAGGTTGGTTTATGGGGTTTGCCGGCCTAAAGCAACTCAGGCTATGAGGCACGCCGTAGTGGAGGGCTCAAGAAATTCGACCACCTGGGGTTCTTTAACCTTCACTGACATCTTACAGTACACGGGCTTCTAGAATTTCCCCTCCATCGAAATTCGAGTGCCACGGCAGGGATCAAACCCGCGTCTTTCGGGTCAGCAGCCGAGCGCCGTAACGACTGAGCCACCGCGGCGGCTTGAAACAAGCTACTAACGTGAACCAATAATACAAGCCCGGTAATTACCAGTATTTAAAACAAGTGAAAAAAAAATAACACAGTTATCATAAACTAATGTTTTCACCTTGTTAAACTACTCAAAAAAGTATACTTGCGTGTACTCCAAAAAGCCATCTCTTGAGTAATCTATAGAATTCTGGAGAGCTGGACAATTTCTTGGCATGAAGATGGACAAATTGCCTTCGCCGGTCATCCTACGAAAAATGTCTCACTATTTCGCAAGACACTATTGCAAAGAAGTTGGGTCCGAGCTGTACGTCTTTCAAGAAAACATTCAGCAAGCACGGCATCGCAGGCTGGGATGGAATTCTGCTGTGCTACCCCGACGATGTCAACTTCCACTGTGCAATGTAACTATCTCAAAAGGCCACGCGCAGCAAGTCCATAAGCTGCGGCACCACGCGTATCTCGTCTATAGCGCCGTGAATCTATGCGGAGAGATCTCATAAATAGCTATACAACCATCCTGGGGGCCCATGTTCGCGTTGCATTGTTCAGAAGAGCCCAGGTCATATCTCCTCGCAAAAGAGTAAGCAGGTAAAGCCAGTAAGTGCGCCTATCACTAGTCCCTGTCGCCGTATCAGAAAGGCTTTTCAGCTGAGAGGACCAGCCGCACGACATCAGAACGTCTGGGCGGCTCTCCACAGATTGCTACTGACAAGTACGGTGAATTTAAAGCGTCGTAATATTGCACGGACCATCTTAAAATATTCTGCACTATGTTCTAGGTCTTCAAGCGTTCAAGGGTTTGGGAAACAAAAGCTTCTGGTTATAGATTCGTCCCTGTCAGGGGACCAATTTTTCTTCACCTCCAATGTTTCTGTGAAAGCTGTATAGAGAGTTTTTCTTCAGGGCGTGTGCAGGCATGCGCACTTATCTCCTGCGGTTTTCTGAAAGTGTGGGTGCTGCCTGAGTTAAGAGTGAGGCGTACCACTTCTGCTACTCTGCCGTTACCTCCTCTACAAGGCGAGCTTCACGCTACGTCGTTCGAGCTCCGAACATGGGGTCTGGGTTTTGAACTCTGCCGTGGCGGCCGCACATCGAACTGTGCGAAATGCAAAAGTCTCCGTGTAGTGACAGCTCAGTGACCAGGGTTTCCGTCTACCGATATTTCGGCTCTTATTACGGCGCTTCACAACGCCCACTGCGCTGCTGCGGAGCATGAAAACATACGATCATCAACGAGGTGAGGCGCAGGAAGATATTTGACAAATAGAAAAGGTACCAGTCATAAAAACCAGCGAAGCATGCAGCAATTAAAAGTGTCGCCAAAACAACTAAGGTTTTCTTCACATGCTTATTAGCCAACTTTCCATCAGTGATCCGGCAGATGTTACAAAAATAAGATTTAGCGGTGCTCTCGGCACAGTACTGGTGCACGCACTTGTCGTCGACGTCAAAATTGTGGCAGGCTGTTACGTTTTGCGTGCAATTCGGTATATAAGACAACTTGAAGCTTGAAAGCTGCATCGTAGGCGGTTAAGCCTCTATTGACAGAAGCCTCTATTCTTCGCAACCAAACGTGGCTGCTTCCTATAAAAGCCTTGTGATTATAAAAAAACATAACATTACATGACAGCAACTTCCTCTCTTGAAAGGGTAACAGAGCAGTCATTCTTCCATACCAAACCCGGCTGTTTTCTATTAAGTCCTTGTGATTACAAAAAAGATTACATGAATGCAACTTCCTTTCTCCGAAGGGCAACAAAGCAGTCGTCTTTTATTCTTTGAAAGCAAAGGTGACTGTTTTGGGGAAAAGGAAATGGCGCAGTATCTGTCTCATATATCGGCGGACACCTGAACCGCGGCGAAAGGGAAGAGATGTAGGAGAGAGTGTAAGAAGACAGGAAGAAAGAGGTGCCGTAGTGGAGGGCTCCGGAATAATTTCGACCACTTGGGGATCTTTAACGTGCACTGACATCGCACAGCACACGGGCGTCTTAGCGTTTTGCCTCCATAAAAACGCAGTCGCCGCGGTCAGGTTCGAACCCGGGAACTCCGGATCAGATCAATTTTCAGTTTTTCTTCGTTCCCTCTCTCCTTTATCCTTTCCTTTACGGCGCGGTTCGGTGTCCACCGAGATATGTGAGACGGTTACTGTGCCATTTCCTTTCCTCCAAAAACCAAACAAAACAAGTGAGCCGACGGCGTTCATAGAGTTCTTTGTCGTTGACAACTTTGCAAAGGCCGTTCATTTTCACGAAAGAGAAAGCACACAAACGGCTCCATGGGTCAGTCGAGACCTCAATCTCGCTTTCATGTACGTGGCGTTGGTGTCCAACTGCAAAAGCCTGCTTTGGTTGCGTTCCGCACACTGGATAGGCAGCGCGCCCTCCCTGACAACCCGCCACGGTGGCTCAGTGGTTTGCGCACTCGGCTACTGATCCGGCGTTCCCGGGTTTGAACCCGACCGCGGCGGCGGCTGCGTTTCGATGGAGGCGAAACGCTAAGGCGCGCATGTGCTGTGCGATGTCAGTGCACGGCAAAGATCCCCAGGTGGCCGAAATTATTCCGGAGGCCTCCACTACGGCACCCTTCTTCGTTTCTTTCACTCCCTCGTTTATCCCTTTCCTTACAGCGCGGTTCAGGCGTCCGCCGATATGTGAGACAGATAATGTGCCATTTCCTTACCTCAAAAACCAATTTTACTCCCTGCCACCCTGGGAGGTGGCATGCAGTTAATGGTTGATCGCGAGAGATTGATCACGAAAGGAACGCTGCGGCTTAGCTATTGATGCAGTGCCGCATGTCAGCCACAAAGCTGTCAGCGCTAATGCATTCAGGCCACATCTCTCTCTCACCACCGCCACATGTATCAAAGCACGAATGAGGCATCCGCATATCCAGGGAGCCAGTTATGCGCCCTTCCTTTCCTCTGAGCTATCGCCGTCTAGAATATTATCAATGCCAACGCTAATGAACACAGTGAACGCCGACATCTTTCGCTTTGTATATCCTTGATTAGCCGAGCTAATCCACATTAATTATTTTTTTCTAGTGGCACAGCATTCACACAGCATAACTTGAAAGTCCAGGGTAAATTGAGTGTATTATGTGCGCAGCTTAAAATAGAAAGAATGGTAGCTACGAAAATTTGCAATGTTTTCTATATTTCAATTTTTTTATAAATTTCTGGCTAAGTGCACCCGCTCATTTTTATTATGCTTGTGTTTTTTTGTGTTACCTGCTTATTTATCAAGTAATTTTCGAAAAGTTTTGCACTCGCTACCCTGGCGTTTTTTTTTTCTTTCTAAGTGTAATCAGTAAGCTACAGTTTCATGTATTAAAATGCGCAATACCTTCAGCAATTCTTGGGAAATTATTTTTATTTCAAATCACTCAGAACTGGTCATTGTTGCGCGATAAGGAAAGAGAGAACTGCCCCTTGCCACGGTGCTCAGTTCGCTGACAATCCGAGGGCAGATTGGGAAGACGCCGCAAGGTTACGTGCCTTAGGTGGCACCTACCTCCTGGGTTGCTTCTCCTAGGTTGTTTCAGGGCAAAAGAGAAATGCTATGTTGCCCTCTAACAACCGGGGCCAAGTGACAACAATGGAAAGCCCTGTATACACGCGCCGCTACGTGTTCGACAAACAGCAAGTTATCCCGAACTCCAGTCAATACCCGGCTAACTTAATATACTGACACAAGCAAGAAATGTTTAATAAAGTTGACAGCCAACTGAATCTAAGCAATTTGTTCACTGACGTAATCTCTTTAGCAGCCGGAAATGGACAACACAACAATGAAATATACAAGACCCGAGACTCTGTCTTGTCGTGCTCTTCATGCTGTTACGTCAGTGAACAAAGTAGCTCAGTTTCAGTATCTTTATTTCTAGTTCGCTGAGCTTGTCCTCTTTTCACGTGTATTCCCGAAATTCAGGTAAAAAGCCTTGTGTCCCTTGTTATTCTATGATTTCGTGCCCTTGTTGTTAGAGAGATTAGGTTTAATAGAGCTTCCGCTCCCTCTCTTCCCCGCCGCAAAGCAGGCTTGTGCGGCTCATCTTCGATCCTGTCAATACTCCAGCCTCCGCACGTATCTAAACTTCGCACAATACGAACTCTCCTATGTTGCCTATCCGATGCTGGCGGCTGCTTCATCTTCGCAGCGCAGGCCGGTTGCACCATCCAGTTTGAGCTGGATAAAGCCTGTCGAAGCGTGCCCTGACGCCGCCGTCGGCCGTCCGTGAGAGAAAAATAGCTTCTTGCCGCGGCTCTCGACGCCCGTGGCTGCTGCCGTCCAGGCGAGCGTAGCCAGCGGCTAAAGCCAGACGCTCGGGCTGACCACCTCTGTCGCCTACATACCGAAACTTTTAGACAGCGATCAGTGCGCTTCACCGTGCTGCTAGATTGCGTTGCTCCGATAGCCTCAGTAATATGTAACATGCATCTCATACTTCACTCGCCAGTTTTTAATCACCATGAGAGTAGCTGCCCAAAAAGACAGGAGTTAGCGATACGGGCAGTTAGCGGGCAGCAACTGCGTAAAACCGACACCTCAAGTTGCCGCTCTGGTTATTCCCCATCACCTCCCTTAAGCTGTTTTCGCTGAAATACGAATGCATTCTTCTCCCTACTTTCTGTCTCATTTTTCATGTCAGGGGACACCGCCTATGATCTGTAGCCTGTCGTGTTGCAGTACATGTGTGCTCAAAAATGATACACCGTAATAGTCATCATCGGAACGTCGCTTGAAGAAGCAATCACATTTTTCAAATCCAATATCTTATCTTTCAATCTTTTCTTCACCTCATTATTGGCGACCATGTAAAGACTGTTCTGGCAGTCATCGTTATCTACTTGCACCTTAAGGAATAAGGATTACGCCATCTAGCTTCAAGTTTCGTTGATAGACGGTAAATACGTCGATTTCTCGCCGGTTACGCTGGTTACTACGGAGACGCAATTAACTGGCTGACTGCGGAGGACGTCGTTAACCAAAACCAAAAGCGATGGTCTGAGTACGTCCATGTGCTCAGCGGCATTGGTGGGGCACCGTTTAATGGGGTCTGTTGATTAGAAATCCAGCAGGCGTCTCCAAAATTACGAATGCAACTCAAGTTTCACGACATAAAATTCCTTAATTAAAGGGCAACGGCTGTAATGGCAATAGCACGCATTGCTAATGATAAGGAAGAAAAGCAAACGAATGCTAGCTGTGCCTGATACTGAGCGCGGTAAAGACCGATTGGAATATTGCAGCTAGTACTCTAAATCCTTAAAATATGCTGCATTGACAATGCAAAGCATTTCATGCTGGTGACTACCATAGGCCGGCACACTCACTCATGAGTGCACTCATACCACACACTTTGCCAGGCTCTTGAAGTGCACAAGCTAGGCTCACCCCGGAAACGACATGAAAACCAAGCGCGCTTTTCGCTAATGCCAGAGGTTCCTGTTTCTGTCATGCACTTGAAAAAGCCGCACGTCGCAAATCACTGGGCATGTGGTTTTTATTCTTTGTATACACAGCATCAGACATGGTGACGGCTTGACTGCAAGAAGAAAGCCAAAGTGGTATTAAAATCTAATATTTTCATCTGCTCTAGAAATTATCGCTTCATGCCGATAATGATGAAGCGTGTCGGCGATTTAGCCAGTCGATATTAGGTGGCAACCAAATTGGCCGCGTAAGGAGCTTTTCATAAACAAGGCGAAGGGTGTCAGCATGTTTTGACACTGAATTGTGCTCGTGGAACAGGAAAGAGTTGAAGTTTGTCGCCCATGATCTCCCCAGTGTCAAAAAATATATATTTTTTTTAGCGTCATGAAAGGGCTCCCGCCAGCATCATGTACGCCGAACTAGTACTGCGCCGGCAATTTGGGCTGCTGAGGGCTGCCCTGGCAAGTCAACAACTGCATGCAAGCTTCCGCTACAAATGTGCATGGCGTGGTTCTGATCTGTGGGGCCGGATCTTCGGCCCTCGGCGAGTGAAATTGGCTTGTGAAATGCGATTTTTTTATCTTTGTGTTTTCAGTAGTATTAGTGGAATAACATCTGATTGCACACTTCCCTTTCAGCGATTTTACCCGCACTGATATTTGGACAGCATGAGGAATCCTTTGAACCGAATACTACAGTTTTCTCTTTAGAAATGTTCTATAAGGCATCCTCAAAGTAATGTCCCACAATTTCAGAAGGGCATGCACTGCAAGATGGCTCACAAGTTAGCTTGCATTCTTCATGAACAACGGTTCATCGACCAATGACGCGGCGGACTACGGGACAATAATTAACTGTAGTGTTAGCATACCCTGTTAACACTCAGATGCGCATGTGGTCTCCCCACGCACCGGCCTCAGGCGAAAACACCATGGTGATTTCTAAGTCCTCCTTCAGACATGTATTATGTGCAGCGCAGGCAACGTACTGCACGGCAGGCATGTCCACAGATCTGTCACGCATACCTGCTCTGGCTAAACGAAGCAAGCCCTGTTCAGCTCTTAAATACGCCCCAAAGTAAACTCAGGACGCAGTTTTAAAGGAATCGATAATGGCTACTCTCTTTTGGATTCTTTTTCCGCGGGTCAAATCTGTACTTGGCGCCCATTTCAGCCATTTCCCTTTTGGTGACAGCCTCACTTGATCTTTTAAAAAGCTCTCTTCATTTCCCACGCCACGAAAAGTAACCATAGTGGCCACCTGCCTCCAATGTGTTTATGCAGGCTCACGGGCACATCAGTGTCAAGGAAAACACAATATTGGTACTTAGACAAGCCCCGCCGCGGTGGCTCAGTGGTTAGGGCGCTCGACTACTGATCCGGAGTTCCCGGGTTCGAACCTGACCGCGGCGGCTGCGTTTTTATGGAGGAAAAACGCTAAGGCGCCCGTGTGCTGTGCGATGTCAGTGCACTTTAAAAATCCTCAGGTGTTCGAAATTATTCCGCAGCCCTCCACTACGGCACCTCCTTCTTCCTTTCTTCTTTCACTCCCTTCCTTATACCTTCCCTTACGGCGCGGTTCAGGTGTCCGACGATATATGAGACAGATACTGCGCCGTTTCCTTTCCCCCAAAAAAAAAGCAATTAAAAAAAACTTAAACAACGTCCAAGACCACTGTGAAGCAAAGTCATTACTTTTACTTACATACCGACCGTTGAAAAACGTGTCTAAGCATCTTTGCTGAAGATAACCCTGGCACTGACCGTTTCAGCAGCAAATGCGGGAGCATACGTACGTAACATTCGTTCGGGACACCGAAGGTGCGTGATAAGTTGCCCCTTCCTTAGAGCATGAAAACTCTGAAAATTGCCTAAAAAGTCCGAGAGAGCTCCGAGCGGCTGACCACCACTTCGGTGTGACCAAGGCTGTTCCAGGGACGCCACGAGCGCAGTCGGCTGCAGCAGTAAATCTCTCATCCCCTCCTTTGTCAGCAAACAAGGAAACATTGAGTGAACGTGAGTGAATGAACATGAGCGTGACTAAATGGTTGCGACTCGTGAGAGCCAGCGGACGTGAGTGTGAGTGAGTTGTTTTGAATGCGAGTGAGTGGTTGTAAGAGTGAGTGGTCGTGATAGTGAGTGAGTGGTTGTGAGTGTGAGTGGACATCAGTGCGAGTGTGAGTGAGTGGTTATGAGTGTGGGTGAACATGAGTGCGAGTACGAGTGGTCATTAGATTGGATGTGACTGAACGGTTGTAAGTGTGAGTGGACATGACTGTGAGTGGCCGGATGTGAGTGCGAATGACCATGAGTGTGAGTGGGATTGAGCCATCTCTCATAATGCCGAGGTATGGTGCCTACATTCGGGCTACGAGACAGGCCCCAAATCTAGCGGCAGCTGTTAGGTAAAAGGGTTTATGAAGAGCGGCGGCAGAGCTGCTCGTGCAAAAAAAGTTTTAAAATGTGTGGGGAAGGATCCAAATACGCGAAAAAAGCCTGCGAGGATCAAGCGGTTCGCAGAATGGCTTCCAACATTCAACTTGCAGATCATTAATTCAGCACTGGATATCTTTCGGACCCGTATTACGTCCCTGACGTCGAAGGCAACTTTGTGCGCCCGTAACCACGTTACGAAAGCGATCGAAGGCGATGTTGTTGCACATCGATCTCTCTGCGTGTGCGTATGTGCCACCGCCGCTACACATCACTGTATCTTAATGGAAGTACCCCCTCTCCCTTTGATAAAATTAACCGAGCAACATGGTTTGCTTCTGTGCCGTATTCTGTAATCCATACGTCAATCCTAGAGACCACAGGTGCCGAACGATGACGACAAAGGTTCTCCTTACCTGACACAGATTTGGATATTAAGGGTAGCCATGTGTGACCCTCAACATGGCTAGGAAACAAAACTCGTTGATCGCTTACTTTTGGCACAGACTGTATTTCACTGTAATGTAAGCGGCTATATGAAGAAAGCAAAAGAGGAAAATGACCGGGCCTGTCGAATGGAACCCACTCGGCCGCTGTCGCCGCCACGTAAGAAAAAAAAGGAAGTCGAATGACAAAACTGAAAGGTAAAGGTGGCAACAGTAGCCTGGCGTTGCAGCCTCCGCGTGCGCCGAGGCAACAACGATGGCTACGGGAAACTCGGGTGAACTTCTTTCAGAAGACCAATACATGCTGCAGAGCACTCTGGGTGTGTAGAATTTCGCTGTGCAGCACCGCATTCATATTGTAAAACCTTTTAGTCGAACGCTGAGATATGCTACTTGCCCTTTTCCTCATTCAACTACCAGCAGCGTTGGAAAATCGATATCTCGTACCGTCAAAAAGGAGATATCTTGTTCCCAACACTGCTGGTGCGTGGATAACGTAAAGAGCAAACAGCATTCCTCAGTGTTCGATTCAAAGTTTTTACGATATTAATGCATCCGGCTTTTCGGGTTGGCCCACACTACAGCATTTTAATGCACTACTTCATGGGTTGTATAGGTTCACCCGTAGAATATCTCATACGGGTCCCATTTGAACCCAACATATTGAACTTATTTTTGGAAATGTGGCGGAGTGCTTGAAGGTTCCTTCACTTCCGCCACCGGTTGGCCCGGTATTGCACTGCCTCTGGGATCGGCCTTGTCTTTAGCGCGTCTTTTCTATCCTGTCTTTCTATCCCATCTTTCAACTCTCCTACTATCTGCCCGTGGTAGCGATTGTGGCTCGGCTTGAGCCAGTGGGCAGGCCTGTGCACTTTCCTTTTCTTTCTTCCTGGCAACAACAGAAAGACAGACAGACTTCACGGGTTGAAACCCAACCAAGAAACATGTGGCTTGCGTGAACTTGAGAGTGCAGAACTAAAAAAAAAATACTGCCACGACTGTGTTTCGAACTCGCGGTGGTGCGAACAGATAGATCAGCTTCGCTGGCCACTGCACGAGAGCACTATGTTCTCGCCGCAGCCGATCGCACCTCTTTTTCTTATTGTCCGCTGTTGTAGTGCATCTTGTTGCTGTTGCGTCTGAAACGATAGCTTACACCTATAGTGGGGATTGGCCAGGAATTTGTGCAGACTCAAACAGAAGAATTCATCCATGTTTATCTCAAGCGGTTCATAAATAAAAATTTAGGAAGCTTTGGAAACAAGTGACTAATTTTGAGAGATTTTGAGCAGATTAATAAGAAAATTGGGGAAACAAAGAGGTAAGGGTGTGAAGAAGTTAATTTTAAAAGAATAATCACAAATAAATACATATTGAGAGAAAAATAAAGGGAAAGAAGGGTTGACAGAAAGATCCCCTGGTCTCGATAATATACCTTTGAAGAAGCTCACACACCAGCTAAGGGCATGCCCTTTTACGGTTGCACCGAAGGAGAGGAGGACGGAAAGAATAAACAGCAGCCCTAATTGAGCGAGACGAATTTGCAAACACTTAATTCTCTGCCGTGCAAACCACCGGCAGGAGAGGATGCAATGGTGTAAGAATTCAACGTCCCTGCATGATGCGCATAGACTCGACGGCATGAGCCCAGAAAGGCATAAATAAACACTAAAACAAGGAATCCTGCGGCACAACATTGTCATGGAAACCACACATTGCCTTGAAGCACATTAACGAATGTTTCATGGGAATTTTAGGTGTTCATAGTCGGCTGTAGCAAGAATGGGCTCATGGCTCATGTTCTGGTGTAGTTGGAAACTTAATAACGCGAAGTGGTCAACAGGGTAAGACTTGGAACGACGTGGGCAACAAGCCCATTGATGGATGATTTCGCTAAGAAATCGACCATCGAATTTGAAGTAATACCTCAGTGCCCCGAAGTACACTGAAAACGCACTTCTTCCACATGAAGGGGCACAGAGCACATTATGGATTGGTACAAGAGACTCGAGCTTTCAAGCGCTTCCAAGACTGAGAGTCTGAGAAAATGATTACATGAGGAATATAGCGGGAACGTTTTGAAGGACCAAACCAATAGCAAGAAATTCTGCAGAGAAAATTGGCATATAAGCAGGAATCCGAATATAATAACTTCAATCTAGTGCGTGGGAATAAATAACTACTGCTGCTTTTTCGCCATGAACAGGGGCATATGTGAAAATAACTACGTGGCCCGGACATTGGAACAGATATTCTTCCAGGAGGCCATTTACTACATTGGCAGTCAAGTTTTTGCATACTACGGCAGCGTATGGCCGAAGGAAACAACTGGTGCAGCCTGCTCATTGCTAACGCATTGCACAGACCTAAACGAGACTGCAATTGTAGACAATAGGTACATTGTAACCACAAATTGAGGCAGCTTGTATTGCGCCCAATGTTTATCTAGAAACAAAGTAGGGTTTTTCAACAAAATGGGTAGAGGCACTTCAGGCCTAGTCTCAAGTCCCGGTAAGAAGGTTCGCACACAATTTGCCTCTGATTTTGGCAAACCCAGACAAAGCCGTAGAGCTCGCCTCTATAAAAGCACCAGAGATTAGTTTTGTACCTGGAACAACTGGAGAACAGAACGCAACCGAGCTCCAAAATTGGTCTTACGTAAGTCTTATAGAGAAATAAGAGTGTCTTTGCGCATACGAAGTTTTTTATTGCTGATTCGCGTCAGGTGACCGAGAGCCCGCTCACCTTTCAGAACAATACTTTTGATATGACATCACCAGTCTAAATGACGGTCGTCTATTAAACCTAGGTATTTTAAGGACTCAACTTCTGGGATTCGGGTGCCATGATTCAGCAGGCAGATATAAAGAGGGAACGCGGGTAGTAAAACGAGAACGGAAGGTTTATTCACATTGAGAATTAACTATCACCTACACAACCAAACTTACAGGGCATTGAAGTAGCCTCGCAATAGCTGGTATAGTGAATGAATATCTCTAGCAGATGCGAGAAATGCGATGGCCCCCCACATACACACACGCTATGGTGGCACCCTGAATAAGTATGTCCCGAATGAGTATGTTATAAAGTAATGGTGAACGGACCGATCCCTGAGGCATACTTCTAGTCTGTGAAAAATTTTGGAAGTAACGAAACCATCGGAACAGAAGAAACGTCTGTAAGACAGGCCTTCAAGTCCAGCATCTTCAAGGCTGGCTCTTAAGGACCAAGATAACGACAAGCGCTGAACTCTCGGACCCTCTTGCGTGCTCTGGAGTGACGCTGCCGCTGGTCTATACATAGTTGAGAGAAAACTGACGCCAACCAATATTTTTAACTTTACCCAACGTTTCGGGACCAACTCGGTCCCTTCTTCAGGGGTGACTAAAGTGTGCTAGTAGCAGCGGCGGGTAGCTGCCTTCGCTCTCCCTATGTTAGCACGTGGTGCAGTTCACTAAGGTACGCAGAGGGGAGCGTTCCTGAAGTCATATTCATCGCCGCCTTTGTGGGCCGGATGTTCCATGACTCCACAACTCGCCTGTTGGGCAGGTTTAGTTTCACGGCCAAGACGCTCACCTCCTCGAAGCCTATCCGGTGGTCGGCGCGCTCGCAATGCTTTCTCTCAACTATCTCATGAACCCAACCAGACGGACTTCCGTCGAATATGTTTTCGTTCTGGTCTATACATGGACTGTACCGCTAGTTCGCGACGCAGCGTCTTCCAAGGCATTCCTCATGACAAGTGGTGGAAGTGATAACGGTCCCCTCACCCTGGAGCTTCGCAGCCGAGCATTGCCTACCGCCTCTGCGATGACCGAGACTGTCACCCAAACTGCATCACCGCTTTCGTCGGCTGTCTTTTGTTCCGGCGCAGCGCGGCAGCGCGACCCAGCCATCTTCAGTGGCACAGATGACACGCATGTGAAAGACTGGTTGCCCTCCTATGAACGCATATGTGCATACAATAAGTGGGACAACAGCGTCAAGCTCGCCACTGTTACTTTTTAGTTGAGCGACGTTGCCAATCTCTGGTTCCGAAACCACGAGGCAGGCACCTCAAGTTGGGCGGCTCCCAAAACCAGCCTCACAGAAGCCTTTGGCCGTCCCTCTGTGCGTAAGCGTCGCGCCGAGGAACGCTTCTGAAGTCTGGCCCAGCAAACCGGTGAAAACTTCACTAGTTATATTTAAGATGACGTCGACTTCTGCAGCGTGCCAACCTTTTCACAAGCGAGGCATACAATATCAGACATATTATTAAAGGCATTAACAATGATGCCTTCCATATGCCCGCCACCAAGCATCCCCAGACTGTCTCACACGCCATAAGCTAATACCAAAGCTTCGATGAGCAGCGCAAACAGCTTATTGCCACCTGGAGCGTCGGCTTTAAGGAGAACACACTTTCCAGCTTCGCTCTCCCTGGCGACGGTGCTCTGGACCACCAGTCACTCCTTCAGCGCATCCAGCAGTTTGTTCGGGAGAAATTCGCACGCCAGCTGTGCTTGTCTGTCTGTCCGCCTACCCCTGCGCCTTAGCCCACGCCCAACCTCCAGCATGTCATCTAGGAGCAGGTCGCTGGGGTCGTGCCACATCCTGCTCAGCCGCCCCTGATCGCGGCTCTTCTAACCTACGCCAGTGCTGTGGTGTGGTCCCGGCCCTCACCTGCTGCCCCTGTCTACAGGCCGCCTAACCGACTGTTAAAACCCTAGCGACCTGTAACCCCACCTTACCGTCCGGTTGCCCGCCCCCGATCACGGCCGCAGCCACTCAACCACTCGCGCACGCAGGACAATCGCCCTATTTGCTACGCCTGTGACGGCGCTGGCCAGGTGGCTCGTTTGTGCCGCAGTCGTGACCACCGTCCGAACGATTATAGGCGTGAGCGGATGTGCGATCTTCTGCAGTACTTCTCGCCATCGCCACATAAGCCGCCTCCTGATTCTTCTCTTAGTTAGCATCTCCGCTCCCACCGCTCGCTGTCTCCTGGCCGGCGTTCCCACGCTTTGCCGCCAACCCGCCGTCCACGCGGAACACTAATGGCCGCAGTTCCGGACGCAAGAACTGCGCCGCCAGCGACTCAATCAAGACTTGTTTCTGTGCCTGCCAATATTATTACCGTGTTCGTTGAGGTAGTTGCCGTCGAAGCACGTGTTGACACTAGCGCAGCCGTTCCCGTTCTTAGTCACTCCCCCTGTCGCAGACTCAAAAAAGTGATACGCTTCTTCCTGTCATTTCTTTTTCACCGCCAGCGCTCAGTGCAATCGACCATTAGCCGCCTGCACCGCCCACCTACTTATCGAGAACGTTCCATACACAATAAAGTTCATAGTCCTCGCCCGCTCATCTCAAGATGTCATCCTTGGTTGGTACTTCCTCTCCACACATCACGCCGTTATTCACTGCGCCTGTGCTCAGCTTGAGATATCGCCCTGCAGTGACGCTCCCTTGGACGCACCCGGTGCTGCTGCCGCTGCTGTGGTCGTCTCAGAGGACACAGACGTTCCGCCTTTCTCTTCAGTGCTGGTGCATCTCTCTTGTGCTGCTCTCTCCGGCGCAACAGTAACTTATGCACCCTCTTTACGATGCGCTGACCAGAAACCCGTTTCGCTGCCTTATACCGTGCTGACAATTATTCGCGGCTCAAGCGCTATTTATGTGTCCAACCCGTTCTCTTGCCCTACAACTTTACTCCTTGGCCAATTGCTTGGTTGTGTTGCCTTGTTCGATCCCGCCGCAGCATACCCCCACGTCGATAGTACTATCGGCCTTCACGACAGCGCCATTAGGCCTGTCCCCATCGCATATCTGTCGTTTCTCAATATGTTTCACCGTTCGGTCGACGCCCCCCTGACACCTACCCAACGAGCCCAACTTTTCTCTGTACTGCACCGTTTTGAAGCTTTGTTTCACTACCAGCAACCTTCCTTGGACCACTCAACCACCGTTACCCACTGTATTGACACTGACACCCATGCCCATTTGCGCCAAAGTGCGTACCGCGTGTCAGCCGCTGAGCGCCGCATTATTGACGAACTGATCGACATGCTCAACCGCCATGTGATCCAGCTGTCGCACAACCCGTGGGCATCCCCGGTGGTGCTGGTCTAGAAAAAAAGACGGTCCCATCCGGTTCTGCGTCAGCTGTCGTCGTCTGAACAAGTTTACACGTAAGGACGTTCACCCTCTCCCTCGTATCGACGACGCCCTCGACTGCCTGCGCTCGGGTTACTGGCAGGTGCCCAGGGCCGAGGTTGATTGGCCAAAAGCCGCATTATAGTCCTGCCCGACGGTCTCTATGAATTCAATGTCACGCCCTTCGGCCTCTGCAATGCACCCGCCACATTCGAGCGCATGATAGACAACCTACTCAGAGGGCTCAAATGGCACACATGCATTTGTTACTTGGACGACGTTGTGATCTTTTCCCCTGATTTTTCGCCTCACCTCTAGCACCTTGAGACTGTTCTTCGGTGTCCGGCCCTCGCTGGCCTCCAATCCAGTTTAAAAAAGTGCCGCTTCAGAGCTCGGCAGCTCACCATTCTCGGACATGTCGCGTCGAAGGATGGCGTTCTCCGGGACACGGCAAAGTTGCGAGCTGTGGCAGAATTCCCAACGCCCACTTCTGCTAAGGAACTCCACAGCTTCGTCGCCCTCTGCTGCTACTTCCACCGCTTCTTCCGCAACTTCGTCACTATCATCGATTCCCTGACCAAGCTCCTTTCAAGCCACGACCTTTCGGCCTGGTCGCCAGCCTGTGATGACACCTCTGCGACACTTCGTCGCCTTCTGACGACTCCGCCAATTCTGCGTCATTTCGACCATTGTTCTCGCACAGAACTCCACATTTTCCTCAGCGCAAGTTTGGCTTTGACGAATACGTTGTCGCGACGTCAGCCGGACACTCACAAAAGCTGAAGCCAACTATTCTTTTACCGAGAAGGAATGTTCAGCCATCCTTTGGGCAATCGTCAAATTTCATCCCTAGTTGTACGGGCGCCTTTTTGACGTTGTCACTGATCACCACGCCCTCTGCCGACGTGGTGATCACGCCGATGGTTGAGATGGTTGAGAATCGTGCCGCTCACCCTTCTTCGTATTGCGTGCTTCCTTAAGGAGGGAGTCTGCCACACCAAAAACCAAGAACCTAGGGTAGCCCGCCTCCAAAAGCCCTTTCACCTGTAACCGCACGCTCGCTGACATTCTATGCGGACACGACCTGCAAAGCACGTTCTGGGTAGCCGCTTCCACAATGCCTCGTTTCACGTGTTTGGAGCCTGACAAAGAGAATGGGAGGAATTTTTTGGAGCGTGGCGCATACCTCCAGCATGCATGGTCTCCAGTGAAAAAGATGTCCATGTCCAGGAACCGCAACAAGTGATTTGCGGGAACCTCCTCTGTCAGCTTGAATTCCTTGAACACCGATCCAAAAGTGGTGATGATGCTCGAGGTTTCGCCCGCCATTTTCGGTCCGTCAAGTTCAAAAAGATCAAATAATCGTCTACATAGCGGGATATCCCGAGCACACGTTTGAATATCTGATTGTATCTGGTTGTCATGTTTTGCGAGTAGAATATCGCTGATAATAGGCGCCAGACACGACCAGATGCAAATGCGTTCTTTTTTCACATACTGCTCCTCTCCCAAATCCAGTTGTGCCGCATGTGTTCTGGAACCGAACACTGCAATATCCATCTATGGCCTCATTTATCGCGTCCATTATAGCTACATGTAGTAAGGAAAGATGTATATCCTTGATGTCGAGTGAGAAGGCACCAACAGGTCCGTGTCGCAGCTCGCTCAGACAGTCGGATGCATCTGCTGGCCGCCCGTTCGATGAAGAAAATAAAATGAAAAAGCAATTTTCCAAGAAGGGAGTGGCGGCGCGACTGATGCGGTTTTAGCATTCGGTGAGTTTAAAAAGGCCGAATATGCGAAGAATGCTGGCAAATCCTGCGAAATCGTTTTTCACTAGCATTTGAAATGGTGGCGTAGTCGCCAAATAAAGCGGCGTCAGCATTCAGGCTTCTCTGCAGTGCACACCGGCGGGCAGAGGCCCCGATAATGGCGTGACGTATGACGGCGCTACGTTTCCAGCGAAGAAACGGTTGTTTCATGGAATAAAACTAACACTATAAAAAGTGAAGCACGAAGCATTATTTAGTGGCATCGGACGTCACACAGCTGCGTGCAGGCGAATACTGCGGACATCTGAAATTTCGGGAATAATGATATCACCATGAGTTTCCCAGCATTCTGCAACGCAATGAAGAGAAGCCTAAACATCGTCGGCGTTTTAACCGACGATTATGTCACTATTTTAAATACTAGTGCAAGAACCCTTTGCATGCTTTACCTCGAAGCTTCCTAGATTCAAATTCTTTAATAACCTCGAATTCTGAAAACCCATTTCAGCTTCTTTTTAAGGAACAGCAAAGAGAGTGAGGGAAGCTGGCCCGATACCTCCCTCGCCGCGGCAAAGGATTCCGCGCCACGGCGCGGTTCCTGTTCTCGGTTCACGCTCGCGATAACCTTCAAATCATGCTATAGACTGTACGTACTCTTTAGAACCCTTGTTTTTGCCGCTTCGTCTCCCTCACGTCTCACTGCATTTTCCTCTCAGTTGTTTGTAACTGCCATTTGTACTCATTAGCATTTCTGTTCCGCCGTGCTTACAGGTATAGCGCCTGTTTTCCTGCAGCCTTAGCCTTGCGCTGTCGAGAGCGTTGACAGCATCCCTGGCTCCGGGATCCTTTAGGTTGGTTAGACAACAAAGCGCACGATGGTCGGTCACAGCTTTGGAAGGTTTCCAGCTGGGGTACGGTCCAAACTTCGAAAATGACGACACGATTGCAAATGATTCCTTTTCAATGGCAAAGTAGTTGACCTCGGTCTTGTACAAAGTCCGATTTGCGTAAGTGATCACGCGTTGTTGTCCCTTCTATATGTAAACCAGGACAGCGCCCAAACATGCAATGCTCACACCGGTGTGGACTTTTGTAGAGCCGTTTTCGTCAAAATGCGGCGTGACTAGTGGCGACTGAAGGAACCACTGCAAATCCTGAAATGCCACCACTGCGGTATTCGCCAAGTGAAGGGCAGATCAGCCTAGGCCAAATGGGTAAGAGGTGTAGCTATTTTCGAGAAGTTTCATGAAACGGTGGAAATATGCACATAAGTCGAGGAAGCAGCGAACTTCTTTCTGGTCACGAGGCGCTAGGGTATTCGCAATGGCAACTGCTTTCCATGGATCCGCTAGACCCACATCCTGGTTCAATACATAGACTCAAAAATTTTCCCCTTCCCTCGTGTAGGGTAGCATACCGGGCGCTGCCTACTTAACCTCCCTGCCTTTTCGTCTTTCTCTCTCTCTCTCTCTCTTAGCGCTTCACAAGCGGAATGCGAGTTTCGGGATTTAAGTTTAAGGCCGGATTATTTTATGGCCTGCACTAACACGTAGGGGTGACCAAGGTGCTTCTCTGAATTGGGAGCGAAGAGAGTTACGTCGTCCAAATGTGCGAGACAAGTGCGCCGCCTGACATCCGCAAAAACGATGTCCATAAATTTTTGTAATGTTGCTGTCGCGGAGCAAAGACCATTTGGCAGAACAATCATATGTATAATCAGACTGCTGCGCTGAAAGCCATCTTCTCGCAGTCCCTCTCGTCGACCTCGATTTTCCAGTATATACCCTGACATCAGGCCCATGGAGGAGAAATACCTTGTGTGCAGAGGCGATCCAAGACGTCGTCGATCCTTGGCAGGGAGTAACGTTGTTCAGCCGACGAATGTCAATGCAGAATCTGACGGCGCCGTCTTTTTTCACCACAAGGAGAGCAGTTGCACCCCAGGTGACTTCGAGATGGTCCAACGACGTCGGTATCGCATATTTCCTGGACTTGAGTCATGATAGCGGTCCCGTGTTTAGTGCGAACTTGATAGAGTGACGACGAAGGTTTCAGACAGTTCCGTCTCTAATGATGAGGCACTTTGCAAGATATGTGCTTCGGGCGGGTGTGATGGTAGTGATTGAGCAGGTTTCGTCGCTGATGAGCGAACGTTAGATTCACTTCGTACATCAGGTCAATATGAGCGCCGGATTCCGTTGTCGACGCGCTAGTGAAACTCTGCGCGCACTTAGTTTCACTGATGGCATCAAGACACGCCACAGTCGTCTTCTTAGGGCAGTGAGAACAACTGCCCTGGCAACAATAATGCCCGTTTTCATAAGCAAAACCTGCTTGCTCTCGACGACACGTTCAGTTGCTTGGATTGCCAATGAACCGATAGTCACCGTGACACTAGAACGTAGTGGCACACTCACGTGCTCGTGAGGACTGTGGAGCGCAGCTAGTAGCATGCAGTTCGTTCTTATGGCATTCTCAGTCGAAAACTTAACCGGTTTCATCCGCAGTTCTTTGATGGTGCTGTGTTCTGTTAGCAAGTCAAGACCGAGGATAACATCATGTGAGCACTGATTTAACACGACAAACGTTCCCAGAAAGGCTTCCCTGGCACCGTGACTCTAGACGTACATACTCTCGTGGGTGTACACACTAAACAATTTCTCACCCTTAAGGGTGTAAATCAGCTGTCCCCAGACGAGCACCCTTTTCCAATTGTTCGGCGCTAAAAGAGGGTGCAGGGATCAGCACCCTTAAGGAAGGGTGCCCTTATGATAATTTAGAGGATGTAAAGGTTGCACCCTCATTAAAGGGTACTATTTTTCCGTAACACCTCTACGAATGCATGTTGGAAGGGTGCTCCACATTGAACCACCCATGAAGCAAAAGCCTTGGACTGACGTGCGCCCTCTAAACTTTCATGCTGTGTGCCCTTCCTGAAGGGTGCTGATCTCTGCACCCTTTTTAGCACCCAAAAGGATGTTTGTATGGGGACAGCTGATTTGCACCCTTAAGGGTGAGAATATTTTTAGTGTGTACTCTACGAGAATATCTCTGGGAAGTGTCTATGGGTTGCAGCAATTTGTCGTAAGCTTTTTGAGCGGTGCGGCGAACTGGCCAGTCAGCATGGAAATAATCAATTGATGTGTTTTTATTCCTTCTTCAAAAAAAGGAACAAGAGGAAGCGGAGGATCGGAAAAAAAATAGAGAAGTTTCCGCTTTTGTAACCGATGAATAATCGACGCTAGTGTTCATTATCGCAGTTACGTCGGTTCCGTCAACTGAGATCTGTAAGTAGGCAGTGGGTTCCGTCGTGCTTCGACAATGCCGGCATGTTCGCTCTCGGCTTTGGTGCGTCGAAGCAGGGGTGCGTCGATGACTGCCGTCGGGGTTACAGCGGGGATCGTTCAGTCGTCGTCTTAGCGTCGAGTCGACAGGCATTTGAGTCGTCTGGATCTCCATGCTGGGAGGTAATGGTGGAGGAGTGTGTTGCGACGTTGGAGGACCATGTACTTTTCGGCGCAGAGCCTCACTTCCAGTGGCTGCTGCGCCTACTTTCTCTTACATGGACTTTAAAATTAGTTCCACGGCCTAGGAGAGCGGTACTGGCAAGGCGAGGGCAATCGGAGAAGCGGAGCGGGCCTGGTTCGTCAGGCGCAATGTAATCCGCGATCTCCCGCGGCCTCTGAACAGGCACCGCACAGAAAGAAGCGAAGGTGTACCATTTAATGCCCGATTCCTTGCACGGGCAGCGGCAACAGATGTGCCCTGGTTAGTCGCATTGGTAACACAACAGCCGGCGATACGCCGTTTGCCAGACTTCAGTCCGTCGGTGGTTGAGCCACCCCACGCGTTCGGCCACGAAGGTGGAACACGAGCGGTTGGTGCAAGTGTCTCATATTACGGTTGGTGGCACGTAACAGCTGACGACAGCGCGCAACTCAAGGTCTGGGGCGGCGGAGTAGCGAAGAGGAGTGGCGAAATGCCCAATTCCTACTGCACTTCGCGTACGACGTCAGAAAACGTGGCGATCTGTGGCTGTGCTGGGGTTTTATACCCCTGTCACACGGGCACTTTCGATCCTCATTGAGTCAATGCTCATCGAACTCAATGCAGATCGACGGTTGTCACACGGCCACTTTCAAGCGCAATCGAGCTCGATCCTACTTGACTCGATGCCGATTCCTCTAGAGTGCTTGAGGTTCCAAGCACAATCGAGAACACTCTCGCTCTCATGAAGCTATAAAAATAAACACAATTTAACAAAACCAAACCACAATTGTTGTTGTTGTAATTGATTAAAATGTAATACAGAACATTTTTCAGGTACTATGCCTGCTTATCTGCAAACATTTGAAAATAAACACTACACCACGCTCCAAGCTTCGCCGTCAGTGTAAACAAAGATGGCGTCCTCCTGCTCGTCGGCGCGGAAACTGTGGAGCGAGCGCGAGACAGCCGCTCTCATCGACTGCTGACAGGACCGCCTAAATAATTTGCGGCGCCAGAAGAGAAACGCCGCAGTCTATGCAGAAATCGCGGAGGCATTGCGGGCCCTCGGGTTGCATCGCACAGCAGCAGAGGTGCGCCACAAAAACCTGGCGCAGATACGCAATGTACCGATTTGGCTACGGATTTGGCTGCCGCTGCCCCCGACTGCACAGTGTTGCCGGACATCGCCATGTTATAGCTGTCGGCGGCACATTTGGCGCCACCTAACACACATGAGTGAAACTTCTCAATGAGCATTGAAAATGCCCGTGTAGCACCGGATGTTTCGAGCGTGCTCGAAAATCTCGATGCAGATCGAGCTCAATGAGGATCTAAAGTGCCCGTGTGACAGGGGTATTAGAGTGTACTTCGCTACCTCTTTTCTCACTATATCCCGAATCATCCCGCTCAGTGATTCAAAGGCAGACGCATACATCCGTCTAGATATACATGGGCTCTTCCTCCATCAAACTCTTCACGTAGCCCACCGCCTCTGTAAAGGCGATGAGAAGCGCAATAGGCGCCCTACGTGCCCTCGCCTCGGAACCGGCCGACCACGCGAATACTGCCGCGGGGACCGAAGATCACGAGCACAGACCGGCGGCGACGCTGTTAAGATACCTCTTCAAGGCATGTAAATTTTGGGTCACAACGGTTTCCTTCATTATATCACTATTGTACACACACATAGTTTAATAAACCTGCAGCTTTTAATTAATGATAACCGAGTGCGATAGGTGAAGCTGGCTTGATCACAGTTCGGTTCCACAGTACCTTCCTGGGATAGGACGGTTGTAGGATTTTTGAGTAATTTTCATCCTCGAGCCGTCCAGGAAAGTACAAACTGAGGACATACTCATGAGGACATTAAGGCATCGATGCAGTCAAAAGGTATTCAGAATGTTCTGTTCGAGATGAGGATATTATTATCATTTGAAGACGACCTCGGGACGTTTGGTGTTGCCTTGGAATCAACTCAAGCTATGAGGGACGCCGTAGTGGAGCGCTTCGGTAATTTCGGCGACCTGGGATTCTTTAGCCTACACTGACATCGCACAGGAGTTGTTAATTTGAATTCAGAGAACCGGCTGACAAAACTTTGAAGACGCCAACTGGTCCGAACGGGAAGCCCGGTGATAGCTCGACGGTTCCGCCCCTGCGGGTGGCAGCGTGGGTGCAACCCTTCGCGACATCTTCGGGCTTCAGACGGGCAGGCAGTGGTAACCAGACCGATATGCGTCATGTTTTGTACGGGTGTCCACCACTGCATTGTCATGGAAGCCGTACCTCCCAAGCGTCTGTGATGAACCACTCGTCCGTGTGCTGTTGTGGTCAACGAATGCGGCGCAAGCGGAATCGCTGACCTCCACTGCGGCCTCTCTTTCTGTGTCTTCTCTTTAGCTACAAACTTCCTCTCTTCCCTCACGGCGTGGTTGAGGCCTCCGCAATTATATGAGTCAGTTACTGCACATTTCCTTTTCTCTAAAATTAAATCACTACAGAGACGCACAACGGCCATTTCAGGGAGCATCGTCACTGCAGTGATCTCTTCGGGCGGCTGCTTTGATAGGCCTCCTAAAGACTCAGAGCAATTTGCCCCACGGGCAAAACCTCGCACCAAACGGGCGATGGCGTTCCGTGGACTCCCTGGCAGCGCTGTAACACGCTGTCGCGTTCCACTTTTAAAGGCGAAGCTTAAGGATCATCCAATGTTTGAAGCGAAAGCTTCAGTACGCTAGGTAAAGCAGATTTCGCCGGTTGACCTTCAAGTGAGCCAGACGTCAAGTGTGACTATAGGCTTTACCATTTGCGGCTCACCATGGTGTCGCACCACTTGACCTTTTATCTTTCGATTCCCCGGTAGAAGGCGGTAGAAGTCACGACAATCGCGTGATGTCGCGCGATGGAAACGGCCGTTGTGACATCAGTCTGGAGGGAATATTCGTCGCAGCGTTCATTGGGTGATCAAGCTGTCGCGAAACCATTAATTTAACTGCCACCTGCCAGGGTGGCAGGGTGGGCGCGCTGCCCAGCCAGTGTACAGAACGCGCTCAACGTTACAGAAGACGAGCCGCGTGTAGTTGACCTATACACAACAGCTTTCTCTTTTTAACAGGGTTCAGCAGTAGTTAAACCTCAGCAAGATTTTTTTTTCTTGTTCAGAGACACATGTGCCCTGTTCATACCTTGCCTCCTTGCCTTTCCATCTACTGGTCGCCTTCTCTATGTGTATGTCAGATGAACTTTTAAAGCAAAAACTTTACTACCCTCGTCTATCAAGGCCATCGGCGCAGTACATTTCACCTTTAAGTGGAGGAGATAAGTGTGTTAAACACGTGACTCGCCACAGACGCGGGGTATGTCTACACAAGATATCATGTGACAGGTACAAAATGACACTCTGCACCAGGGGCCAGTTAAGGCTGCTCGAACTGTTCTTGGGCTGGACGTGAGTAAAGCTTTCGATAATGTTTCACATGCAGCTGTACTCACTAACGTGGCAGACATAAATGTAGGCCCCCGTACCTACAACTACGTCTCTAATTTCCTAAAAGACAGAACTGCAGCGAACCACCTGGGAGAACTCAAGAGCGAGAGTATCAATCTTGGTACCAGAGGCACGCCACAAGGAGCAAGCAGTTAAATCTCCCTTTCTTTTCTGCCCCTGCTATTGGATAACATCCCGCATATTAAACACTAAATCCATGCGGATGATATCACGATCTGGACAAACAGCGGATCGGACGGAGAAATTTGGGAGGCACTGCAGAGTGCAGCAGATGTCGTTCAGTCTTTTGTACAACAAAACAGCCTCACCTGCTCGCCTCAGAAACATGAGCTCCTGATTATTGGAGAAAGAACCAAAATAATGGACAAAAGAACAGCACGGAGAGCATCCACATCACAGGGGCTGTGAATCCGGTGCCGGAAGTCCCGGTTATCAGGGTGTTAGATATGATATTCCAGCGTAACACGTACAATGGCGAAGCCATCAAAAGAATGCAGGTGACCGCGCGCCAAATTGCCGGACTTCTTAAGAGGGTGGCCACAAAGCACCGTGGGATGGAGGACACTGATTTATGCACGCTAACCGAGGCTTTCCTTGTTAGTCGCATCACTCACTCCTTCCCATACTGTCAGCTTCGTCTTAACGAGCAGAAATCTGCGAACAGTGTCTAACGTACGGCGTATAAAGCTGCTCTCGGACTGTCCAAATTTCCCATCACTGCGAGGCTTTATGAACTAGGAGTCTATAATACCCTAGATGAACTAACAGAGGCCCACAACACATCACAGATTCAAAGGCGATCTCGTACTGAGGCTGGGAGACACATACTAAGCAAACTCAACATTAATCCTGTAATGAAATCGGAAGGCATAACGGCACTTCCGGATGTCTTCCAACATCAATTAACTGTCAAACCAATACCTGAGAACAAGATTCAAGGCAGACGCAATGGAAGACGAACAGCGAGAGCTGATGCGTTGAAAGTCGAGAATGACTGCAACCACCATGCAGTATATTTCGATGCAGCTAACCAAACCTACCACAAATTCACAGCATGTTCACTGGGTGGGGAAGGAAGAATAATTAACACGGCTGTGGTTAAAGCAGCCTCAGTTGTAGAAGACGAAGAGGCTGCCGTGGCGCTGGCTATCACGGATCCATCGACGCACACCGTCTTAAGTGACTCCATCGAAACGCTGCCGCGGCGGTCGGGTTTGAACCCGGGTACTCCGTATCACTAGCCGAGCACCCAAAACGCTGAGCCACCGTGGCGGGCCAACGTCCATTACAAATTTCTCTAAAGGCGCGGTAGGCAAGATGGCAGCCCGCATCTTGCGGGGTTGCACTCAACATTTAATTATGGAGGAAAAACGCTAAGGCGCCCGTGTGCTGTGCGATGTCAGTGCACGTTAAAGATCCCCAGGTGGTCGAAATTATTGCGGAGCCCTCCACTACGGCACCTTTCTTCCTTTCTTCTTTCATTCCCTCCTTTATCCTTTCTCTTACGGCGCAGTTCAGGTGTCCAACGATATATGAGACAGATACTGCGCCATTTCCTTTCCCCAAGAAAATAATTATTATTATAAAACTGGTGTGGGTCCCAGCTCATTCAGGGAATCCGGAGAGCATGGAGGTAGATCATATAACCCTAGGTCTGACGAGCCGGGAGATCAGACCCTCAGACTCGGACCCTCGGGGTGATGCACTGACCACGTGCCATGCGAAGTATTATAAGGATAGAAGACAGATTTTTCCGCCTCCGCATGCGGACCTTAGCAAAGCACACGCCATGATGTTAAGAAGAATCTAGATTCGGTGCATTCTAAGCCCCCAAAGGTGATCATTTATTATGACCGGGAGTATAACACCGACTACCTAAAATTGCCAGCAATTGGCGACCGAAGATCATCATGTCACAGGCCAGACGGAGAACAGTCGTAGACGTAGAGGGGGACCGCAGAACGGCCGAGGTTTTTAATCGCCCAGAACAGAGCCAGCTGGAGCGCGCGTCACGCGAACGCAACCACTTCGTCCTCGTCACGGCTTAGCGCGCAGGTAGCTCGAGCCAGGTCCGCGCCATTAGTCCCCCGAAAAAGAAGAGCATCGTCCCGATGCGAGGGTATGTACAAAGCAGAAAACGAACGTGCATCCGCGCACCGTAATTCTTGCCGTACACATTCCGAGCTGCGTAACCACGTGGCCACCAGCCGTACGTATCTGTGACCCTGCCCATGGCATCATAACTTTCTTCAGCACCTTAGCCATCCTACCGCTCATTATCGAGTAGTCCGCACCCGTATCCACTAGTGCGCTAACCTCCTTAGAGTCAATCAGCATGGGTATGTCAAGGGAGACCTTGGTCTTACCAGACCCAGTCGTCGGCGCCGTCTTCGTCGTCGTCGTCGTCATCGGTATCGTGGTCGTCGATTCGGGAAGGGTCAGTCGGCGCGTCGGTGGAAGCTTTTCGGCAATACGGCGTTCGGCGGCCTCGCCTCCAAAGGTCGCCTGTTCTAGTTTTCCCGGTGCGGGCTCGAGGACCCACGCTGTGCACCAGGTCCATAACCGGACTAATGAGGCGACGGATGGCGAGGTGAGGGCGATCGGGACGTTCGGCGCGGAGGAGGTGGTGAACCACGCCGGCGGGTGACGTATTCGTCAAACTCCTGAGGCTGATCGGCATGCCGCGGACGGGGACTACCTGCAGACAAGCCTCGCAATCCCAGAGGCCGATATGGACACCGCCGGAAGATGTGACCGGCCTCGCCACAATGGTAACACAGGGGACGTCGGTCTGGCGCACGCCAAATATCGGTCTTCCTCGGCGCCTGTCCTCGAGCTTGCCAGTAGGGAACCGGCTGCTCGGCGTGTACTGCGACTACCGAAGGGGCATACGGTGGCGCGCAGGGAACCGGCGCAGGACGGCGCAGCACGTCCGCATACGTCGCTGGCGGCCAAGCAGCTGGCTGTGGTGGCGGCTCTACTGGAGCGACGGGCGATCTGAGCGCCTGCTGAACTTCCTCCCGAATGGCGCTAGTCAGAGAGTCCACAGGAAAAATCCCCTGAAGTTTCTGCAGCTCCTCACGGACCACAGAACGCACGATGTCCCGAAGGGAGCTTGTATTGGCCCCCGAAGCAGCATCCAGGGGGTGTAGAGCCGAGATAGGTTTAGCTGCCGGTAGTAGAAATTGTACCGTTGCTGGAGCGCCCTCTCCATGAGCACAGCCTCGGAGAGGAACACTGCGACTGCTCTGGGCGGGCTTCGCACAAGACCGCCGAACAATTGCTCTTTCACGCCTCTCATCAGGTGTCTGAGCTTTTTCTCTTCCGTCATGTTCGGGTCCGCTCGGTTGCAGAGGCGCGTCACTTCCTCCACGTACATCGCTACGTTCTCGTTTGGTAACTGAATGCGAGCGGTCAATTCACGTTCGGCCTGTTCACGGCGATCGCTGCTGGTGTAAGTCTCCAACAGCTGGCGACGGAAGTCCTGCCACGTCGTTAGACTCGTCTCGCGGTTTTCGTACCAGATCCGAGCGGCGTCTTCTAAGCTGAAGTAAACGTTCCGGATCTTAGCACTGTCGTCCCAGCCGTTGAAACGCGCAACGCGTTCGAACTGATCAAGCCAGTCTTGGGCGTCCTCCGAGTATCCGCCGTGAAAGGGCTTCGGGATCCGGGGATTTTGCAGGCTCACAAAAGAAGCAGGTATGAACGGGGCGCTTTCTGACCTTGCTGCCGTGGTCGTAGCCATGGGTGCGCTCTCTTGAGGCTGGAGTCCGAATTCTGGAGACAAGCCGCGAAGCCTGCGGCTGACACGATGGACGGGGGTTCGCACAAGAGGCACCGGGCTTGTGCTTCGGCTCTCCGAGGAAGGATGGAGCATCAGCCAAGAATACCCAAGCGACCTCCACCAGATGTCACAGGCCAGACGGAGAACAGTCGTAGACGTAGAGGGGGACCGCAGAACGGCCGAGGTTTTTAATCGCCCAGAACAGAGCCAGCTCGAGCGCGCCTCACGCGAACGCAACCACTTCGTCCTCGTCACGGCTTAGCGCGCAGGTAGCTCGAGCCAGGTCCGTGGCAATATAATATGTGGATGTGAGGTCAAGTCTCCACACCGTACACTCCTGCAAGCTCCCTCCGAAGAGCGTTGAGAGAGAGAGAGAAAAACTTTATTGGCGCTTTCAACAGGACTTGTCGGGCTAGTTGGTTGATCATAATGCAAAAAAAGACGAACTGCGCAACAAGAACACGGACGAAAGGGAGGCAGACACACACTAACGCGTTAGACACACACTAACCCGTTAGTGTGTGTCTGCCTCCCTTTCGTCCGTGTTCTTGTTGCGCAGTTCGTCTTTTTTTGCTTTATTGGCGCCAAAAATTGGTCGATTCAGCGGGACCCGGGTGTCTTCATGTTGAAGTTCCGAGTCTTCCAGGGGTGGTGCCCTTATTCCAGGGCCCCACTGAGTCTTGCTACCTCATACGCATGCTGTACCAGTTCTTTTTGGACCGCCAGCACGCTGCTGGTGAGCAGGTTCTCTCACTGTTCCGCATTGGGCTATTTAAGTTTATGTAATGAATAATTGTTGTTACACTCCCATGAAATATGGTATAAAGTGTGGGGGGGGGGGGGGCTCCACACCACTTGTATGTGTCCGCCTACTGGTTCGGAAACATTTTGTGAAGTATGTGTAAGTTATGAAAGCTTCCTGTTTGCAGTCTACGCCAACCGACTGCCTCATATTGCGTTAATAGCTGGTGTGGTGGAGGATACCCTATCCTCTGTAATCTGTAGTGATTTAAGATTTCCGCTTACGATGGTTCCACCGTTGTGGTGGGCTCAGGGTCACTTGATGTATCTGCTCGGTTGGTAAGCTCGCGAGCTAGATCGTCGGCCCTGTGATTCCCAGTCAACCGGGTGTTCCCCGGTACCCAGAAAATTTTGTGCTAAATTTCTTTGTTCGGGGGTCCCGCCTGGAGGATGATGCGTAGCGCTCCCTTGCTGATCCTACCATTAGTGTAGTGCCTGCATGCTTCTTTGGAGTCAGTGATTATTATGAGCGATTTCTTTCTGCAGTATCCTTCAGCTACTGCTAGCGCAACAGCAGCTTCTTCCCCCTCGGATACTCTGCAGCCGCTCTGTGATATACTGGTGAC